>VDFB02058242.1:212524155-212740485 GCA_007258455.2 Sequoia sempervirens
GAAAAGGCAAAATTCTTATCTCCTAAAATTTAGGGATTTTGACTTCTGTCGCTAATAACCGGAGCTGTGGTTCTCGGAATGCTTCGCTGGATAGCTTGACGGATAGCCAGACTAGTTCTGAAGAGATTGACTGGATGTTTGAGCATTTTGACCAGAATCTTGACCTTCAACAAACTGGGCGCCCCTGAGCTATACTTGCGCTTTTGGGCTTTTCCTCTGAGAAATCTCCATGATTTGATCTTTAAAAACTCTGTTTCGATCATTGAAATGACCGTCTGCAATATGAAATGTCGTCTGAGATGCTCCTCCATCGTGAAAATCTACATTTTGAGTCTCTGCTTCAGGTTTTGACCAATATAACTGACTTTGACTGACAAACTATTGACAAAAACTCCATGCTTGACATTGCCCAAAACTGTGTTTTACAACAAATTAGCAAGGTTTAGACTTTTAAATGCGAAATGCCTTAATGAAGCAAAAAATTTGGTTTGGGTACAACAATATATATATTACAATGACATTTAAGTTGTCAATATTTATTTTGTATTGTCAATATTTATATTTATAATTATAATATTATCGTATGATAATTATAATTATAATAATATTAAATTGCTAATATGTATTTTATTTATTTTATTTGTTTATTTGCATTTCAATGCATTACAATTTTGGGGACATGACAGAAACAACCAGAACTTCAACAAAAACGTTGCAGAAAACATGGCGGCTACACATCTATCATGGTAATTTCATCATTGTCATGGCAGTTTCATATATGCCATGCTGGTTATATTTTAACATGGTCTTGTTGATGTCAAAGTGGTTCTGCCCTGACAGCAGTGACAGTTTTTCCCATTTCATATGTACAAGTAGGATAATGGCTGAAAGAATGTCATTTCATATTCTCGACATTTGGAAATCCTTTAGAACAGAAAAGGATGCTCCCAATGATCTATTTGTAAGAGGCATAATCTCGATTGTAAACCTCTGAGTGTGAGAGATGAGTTAGAAATTCAGTTGATTGTAGGAGTAATTTGGTTCAGAGAGAAATGTGACAGTAGGAAGATTACTATACACTATCTAACAAGAGATATTTGTAACTACTTTTGTACAGGGAAAGAAGAGGAAGCTGAGCTATTGCCTCTTCCAGCAAGCTTTCGCCCACAATGGAGTTTCTAGGTTAAAAACTTTGTGTCAATCTTGTTTCTGGTTGATGTTTCTTGTTCTTTTCATCTTTGTTTCATACAATTGCAATATTGTTTCATTCCAGCAACTAAAGAACACTAATTCTAGCATTTACACAACCTAATGTTTGTTCATTTGAAGTTAATTCAAATAGGATAGCATATAAATTTGTAAATTATTATAAAATCCTGAATCTTAATGAGACTATGGATCAGAATTGTACAAGAAAACAGTTGGGTGTATATGTATTTATCTTCGATCACTACAGGATGATATATACCTGTTCCTGATCAACTGCTTTAGAATCCATTCCCATAATCGGTGGTTCTTGCATACTACTAAACAAACAGTTCTACCAACATGCTCATACCATGACATTACAGACGAACCGAATGCTAAGAGAGGCCAGATTGTTTTGGGTGCAATTTTTTTCATCACAAAATGACTTGTTTGCTCCCCAGGTGGCGCTGGATAATATGGCTGCATTCAGAAAATAAGATGAGATTATTATAACAAATACCTAAAATTAGCAGAGCAACATCAACATTGTTAGATTCAAGCTAGGAGAAGAATATAGGGTACTCACTGGAGACAAAAGTGTTATTGACTTCAATGCATTTGGATACTTGGAAGCCAATGCTAGAGCAATGATGCAACCCATTGAATGAGCAACTAAATGGAAGGACTTGACATCATACGGGTGAAGAACTGACTGTTCTATCATGTCTATATGCTCTTCTACTGTATACAAGCAATTAATTGGCTTGGGACTATTTCCAAAGCCAAGAAGGTCGACTGAAAAAAGTCTATAGTTTGATTTTCCTGCTTCAGAAAATCTGGGATAGACAGTTTGAGTCCAGAAAGAGGAAGAAGAAAGAAACCCATGTATGAATATCACATCCATACCCGAAGCACAACTATGAGAACCTGCCAATTGCCATTATAACAAAACAATAAGGAATAGAGCAGGCTACAAAATGTAAAAAGTTTTAGAAATTTAAATTATAAAATTAAAATATAATAGACGTTCTATATTGGTCCATTATGTTTCTTAGAGATGTAAACATAGCAGAGTACAAAGCTTCCAGACTATTACTACATTTTTAGTAATAATTTACATAAGGTTTGAAGAATGAAATGAAATATTCCATTAAATTGCAATGGAAAGAAACATTATTGGCTCTTTTAAATCAAAGTTCTAAATATTCGTAATCATTGCTGTCACAGTTCAAAATAGAAATATGTATAACTGCCTTTTTGAACTATACACAAAAAGTATGTATTGTAAAGTGGGAAATGCTGGCATGGCCAGGCTATAAGTAAGGATGAGTTGGTTAAGTTTAAAGGCACTATACTTTATAGTTGGATAATGATAGCATAACCCAAAAGGCATTCATCCTTTGACTGGTCTTAAAGCATAAACACAGTTGGCAGAAAACCAGATTTTCAGTGTTACAACTATGAGTCATTTTAGTAAAGATCCATCTCAGCTCATTTCAAGTACAATCAATCAGTCAGTTATGTTGGAGAACAATTCACTTCAATTAGAAGACTAGTTTCTGTGAAGAGAATTATTTCAATTCAGAGATAGCTAGTTCAATAAGGAATATTTTTAAATTAGCCTCAGCAAGGAGGAGAGAGGGAAAGCATTCTTTTCGGTAGTAAAATAAGTCTTTTTACGTTTATGGAAATATTGCATTTATGGCAATAGAGATTTCTAATCTTCAGCAGGACTGTTATTCTGGTGAATACCTTCAAGTGGTTTATCGTTGTATTCACTTGTCTTTTGAACTTTTCATATTAACAAAATAGAAAGTTCGACAACCATATTGTGTTGAATTCTTGATTGATTGTAAGTTGATGCTACATATTATTGGCATCAAACTCAACCCTATGGAACAGAAAAGAGTCCAGATCTATGTTACCAGAAAGCGGGCAAAGCGCCGTTTCGCGTTTCAACGGCCGAAACCCGTTTCCCCGTCGCCAACGGCCGTTTCCAACCCGTCGAGCCGTTTCTAAGGCGTTGGAGTTAAAAAAATAAAAACTGCTGGTGTTTTTAGGCTACCCGGGAATTAACATACACTTTCAGTTAACCTGCAAAATTCTCTGAGTAGAATTAATACACTGTCAGTCAGTTAAACTGCACAATTCGGTGAGTAAAATAAATGCTTAGTTAGTTTAACTGTAGAATTCAGTGAGTATAATTAATAATGCTATTAGTTTTTTAACCATTTTTTTTTTTTGCCGTGTTAAATATTTTTAATAAAATTAGTATACGTTTATAAAATTATTTAATAATTAAATTGTAGTGTTATATATATAATTGAAGTTATTTAATGTATTTATGTATATAAATCTATTTAAAATATAAAAATATGTTTTATAATTTAGATTATATATATACACACACAACACATACAAATATATGCATACATAACATATATATATACATTTGAAAATTTGAAAATATATATGTAAGTAATCCGTTTCTTATACGCAACCTCTAAATATCCCGTTTCTCGTCACGTTGCCGTTGCCGTTGCGGTTTCCGTTTCTCGTTTCTGGTAACATAGGTCCAGATAACAAGAGGCTGTGTTCAAGATAGAGGCCTGATGTATGGTTGTATTGCAGAGGAAGTGCAGATACTACAAAGGAGATAAGAGAATTAAAAAATTGCCCAACACTATGAAGTCATAGATGACAAAAATGATGACGAATACATAGAAGGTGAGCCAGCAGAACAAGCTCCCAAAGAATGGCCTAATATGGTGTTGTCAAATATAGGAAAACTTCTAAAGCTAGATGTAACTACATATTTTGGAAGTTTGAACCCAGAAGCGCTGATGGATTGAATGGCAGGGATGAAAATATATTTTGATTTTGACTGAACAGATTTCATTGCAAGACTAAAATTTCAAGCATAAGTATGGAGGAACATGCATTCATATGATGGAATCATTTGCAAAGTAAAGGATTTCAAATGAAAAGGACAAGATTCAAACTTGGAGCAAAATGGTTTTTACTGTGAGGTATATTTTTGCCCATTCCATACTGAGGCATGCTGAAGATACAATATGAAGATGTGTGAGTAGCTTAAAACATGCCACAAGATGATTAGGGCTTGCATGAGATGTCCTAAGTGGAGGAAGGACACCAGTTGCCCTTAAAGGTGGAGGAATATCAAGAAATTTTTGTCGAGGATGTGCAAAAGGAAAAAGTGCTATTAGATCTGGAGGAGATGGGAAGTGGACCGTCGGTAGAAGTGTAATGCCAACAGCTGAAAAGAAGAGAAGTTAGTTCCTCTCAAGTAATGCAAAGAGTTGATTATTGTCTTTATAGAGGAATAGCATTTTGATGAAGAGATTGTGGTTATGGAAGAAACTGCAATAGTTGTTATTGGTTTGAGCAACCTTGTCATCAAGTAATTAATTATACAGTACCGATAGACAAAGACAGAAAGATAGAACAGATAGGAAATGTTGCTCAAACAAAGGAAACTACTCAAGCAAAAGAGACAGCACATGTTGAACCAGAACAAGGAAAGTGTTTGACAATAATAAGTGCATTTTCTACAGAGGAAATAAGGACAATGGCAGCCAAAGAGATGTTTTATAATGAAATGCATAAATGGTGGGAAGTGTCTTCAACAAAGCAAGCACAAACAATTTGGTGTTCATTGAGATAGTGCAGATGTTAAATCTAAACCTCATAGCCTATCCTTATCCAGTAAAAAGCTCCTTTATAACAACAAAAAGTTAATTGAACCACCAATTTCAAGATCCATTTTCAAGATTGTTTGTTGGACAGTTTAAGCACATCTTTGATTCCAGCACTATTACAGACATGAAAATTGGGGACTTGTAAATGCATCTAAATTCAAATTTCAAGGGTGTTGACAAGAAAATGCAGACTGGAAGTCTGAGTTGGATCTATGTGATAGTTGTATTTACCTCAGTGTGATGCATAAGGAAGAACAATGGAACATATGCGGTAAAGATTATAGAACAGAACAAAAGAAAATACACATACACTTATTCACCATTCACACTTATATAAGATATAATCAGTTCTCCATTAAATTTATCATAATTTCATTACATAATATCTATACATCATTACATCCTCTCATTGATGGATATTATCTCTTTATCTCTCTTTTCCTTATTTCTCTATACCTCTCTTCTCTAACACATATGCACTACATTCCATTGCATTATACTCTTATGTGTAGAATAGTTATGATGCTCTTAAGCCTTCCTAAATATAGGCATGTGTCCCTAGGCTTGTTCCTCCACAACTATATCCTTCAAAAGCCAACACAAAGTGTATCCTTGTACCGCAAAGCTGCTTCTCTCTTCCTGCAGTGACTTCATGTACCCTATTCTTGGGCAATGATCCCATCTCATCCCAGCTTTTGGTGCCCCTGTGGGTTTTCTGTCACATTCTATTTTCATTTACTCATAGTGGACAAATTTTTAATGTTTTAAATAAACTAATTAAATGTGTGTGTGTTTTCAATGTTTGAATATGATGTATTAAATATGATGACATTATGATCTGTATATTATTATAACAGTTAGTATATCATTGTTTTTGCAGAACATTCATGATTTGAGTTGATATCTATCTAGTAGTTCATAATGTTTCGCACATGTTTGTCATTTTTTAATAGTTGACGAATAATATGGTGAAATTGGTTATTTTGCATGTCTTATGTAGCTGATATTTTAAATTATTACCTCTAATTATGATCATTTGATGTTGACTCAAACTAACTACTGTCTATGAGGTGGATGTAAGTTAGACTTTCCCCCTCTCACTCGTAGAGGGAGAGAATCATGTTAGAGAGGGGAGCATATCTTGACAATGAACAGTTGTACCATAAGTTCCCAAGACCCCATGTCATGTCCCCTTCTCTCGTGTAAGTTTGTTGAAAACCCTTAAAGTTAACCTATTTTTTGCAATTTTTCCCATAAGCTAGTGGGGTGGTGGAAAAGAAAAAATAATTATATTAAGTTGTCAAAAAGTAACTTTATATTAAAAGACAACTTATATTGAATTAATTAATAAGGTTGATATAAGTGAACGATTAAAGTGTCAATAGACACAAGGTCCTAAAAGAGAGTGCAAAAAGGACACTTTATTAACTTTGAGGGAATAATAAAGTAATGGAAAGTTATATTATATTATTTCCCTCAAAAAAGTTATAAAAGAAAGAAATGTTCCTCTTGCTCATTCAAGCAATTTCATTTTCCAAGAACATGAGTTCTTTCTTTCTTGAGGACAAAAGCCCTTTGGTATTGTTGGTTTCACTTTCAATGACAAAAACCCTCCTAGCCTTTTAGTGCATTTCCATGTAGGGATTGCCAATGTACTCCAGCTAATAAAGATTTTCTAGGTTTTCAATCTATAGTTTTTGGTGTGATAATTTCAGAGTTTTTGCAATGAGAAGGTATATTTACATTGATGTTTTATCAGTATATTTTGGGTGTGATTAATTTCTTATTGTAGGTTGTACCTATCTTAGTCTATGGCAAGCTGTACATCTTCAAAGTGGATCCTCAATCTCATTAATAGGCCATATCAATTGCTAACTAAGTCTGGCCATACAATACCAACTAAATCGGGTTCTTGTTTAAGTCAAATATTATATTCATTTGTTGGTATTAATTGAATCTTAGTGCAGATTTCAGTTGAAGACTTTTCCCTTTGTCCAAGCCATATTGTTTTTTTAAACCTTTTTTGGGCATTTTATGGCATCATAGCTGCTCACAAACCATTTGGATTTTGGGAAAATTAATTGTAAATTTGGATTGGGGTTTTTAGTTGACAAAGAATCATCCTTCGCAGATCTGTCATCAATGGGAAATTTCAAGGTTTTGTGGCTCTGAAAATTTGCCCAAATGTTTGACAAAATGTCTAGTTATTAAAAAGCTGTGATTTGCTGATTTTGAATGTTTTGAAATGAAATTTGATAAGTTGAGTCTTCTAGTCCTTGATCTAGTTTTGATGCTAAAGTGTTAAACTTCTATTAAAAATTGCCTTTGAGACATGGAAAATGTGTTTGTTGTCTGAATCGATTTTGAAGGTTGTCAGTAATTTAATTTGACCTAGGGTGGTTACTGAAACTCAAACAAAGCCTTTCCTAACCATAAATATGAGTTTAGTAATGTTTTGGGGTGTGTTCATGTTTTAGCTCCAAGATGAGGTGGTAATATCAAACCCGTTACCTTGACTGCATCATAGTTCAATTGTAAAGCTAAGAATAGTGCCAAGGAGAGAGGATGGAGTAAATAATCCTATTTCTTTTATTCTGATGTTACATGGATCTTAGCCTTCTCTCAGCTTATTTGCCCTTTCCTTGTTAATCTTTCACTATCCTGCAGGGGCAAGAAAGTAGAGATCGTTTTTTAGGAGACTTTCACCAACTAATCAATGTCCACATAATGTACATACACGGTAACTACGTAATTGAGGAATGTCATTCATTCGGCAACAATTGTTATTTTTTCTTGAACAAATTTCCTTCTGTGTAGACTGTCGGTTCCGCATTTGACCCAAAAAAAAATAGATGGGAGATTAGCACTATCTTTCAGTAGATAGATTGAATAATTCCATTGATATAAATGTTATATATAATGCTTTTTTTTCCATATAATAATACAATTAATATTTTATTCATTCCTGCTACAAATTTGGATTAGCATGTGTGCTACTAGTGACAACAACCCTTAGGTCTGGCATGCATCCTTGACAGCAAAATCCTTAATGGCTAGTGCTACATTCGGTCTAGTGGATGTTAATTGAAGCCTCTACCTATTCCATTTTACTTCTGTTCTTATTGAAAATGCCAAAACAAATATAACATCAACAACTGTAAAAAGCATTAATGTACTACAACGCAGTTTCTAAGAGAAAGAAATACGTGTTTCAGCATACCTTGTCCTCCAACTGCAACATACAGTTTCTGAGTGTCTGGCGAAAGACATTTGTGGCAAGCACAATCAGACCACCTACCACCCAAATGCTTGAATTTCCAATTACTTCTCTCTGTAACAGAATCCACACCAGTCTTACGATATTTCTTCATGCAACAGACAACACCCACTATCAGATCCCTCACAAAATTCTTCCTTGAATACAGAGTTTCTGATAAACCTTCTTTTGATATAATGCCATCGAAGCAGTAGCATGGTGTCCATTTTTTCTCCAGCAGATAATCAACCCCCCCGTACACCAAGCATAGAATAAAATCCAACAAATCCAGAAAGGCAAAGACAATTAAATTCAGTATTCCAATGAGAGCATTTATTGCCGACTTGAAAATGCACCTTTGAGAAACTGGGTTGCCAACATTAGCTAACCGTTGGTCTAATTCACAGCTTTTATTAACTGCCTTATCCTTACACAGCCTTTGTTGACACATCTTCCTGTACAGAACACGAAACTATAATTTATTAATATACATGATATTTAAAGCTCATTCATATCATTACCAGTCAGAGTTCAAGGTAGGCATTTTGACGATATATCCAATAGCCTAGCCTAGAAGATTGAAGAATTTCCCTCTACTCTGGTCTGTTAGATGCCCACGTATGTCAGTGTAGGAGTCCATTGAGAAGGTGCCATGTGTCGCGATAGAGTCGTGATTTTCAATTAGTGAAGATGACTGCTAGGTACAACATCTCGAGGGTAGAGCCTCGTGATTTTTTTAATATATTCTCTATAGTCTTTGTCGTCTATGTTCTACAATTTTATTCCCTACCTACTTTTTCATCTTCCTTTAAGAATGTAAAGAAATAAACTACCCTACTCTATACATAACTTTCTAAAGAAAATTAATTAATCTTTATTAATTAGCCGATAGATCAAAGACTATGTCAGATCACTCGAGCATGTTATCACAAGTGAATTTGTATGATACTGTGTTCACTGAATATTTGATAGGATAATCTGCTACGATGCATTTTTCTGACAATTGTGTAAAGCATTCACTTTATATGGCCATGCACAAATTTTTTGGTAGCAGGTCGTTTTACTATGCAATGTGTTTTGAAAAGGATTAAATCATATGAGTACATTAGCTGTTTCTGGTAGTGATATCTTTGTATTTTTAGGAAAGGATATGAGTAAGATACAGAAAATATAAAAAAATATTCAAAGAAAAGCTGCAATTGAAACACAGGTAATTTAACATAGCCTTTATAAAATATATTTTAAACATGATTTGAAATAGTGAATAGATATAATTTCAGCTGAAAATTTTGATACTAGTGAAGAGAGAAAATTGTGTATACCCATTTGTTTTGGTTGTAATACATTTAATTGGGCACTGGATATGGCTCAATATGAGCTTTATATGGCTCTTTGATCTATCCAACATAGCTGATATGCATCTAGGCCTTGTGCTCAGATCTATGTTGGATATGCATAGATGCACATCTACGTCTGGGGGAATATTTATCTGATAACTCAGGTACCACAATTGACTTGCAAGAAAGCTACATTATTGGTTAGGATACAGGGTTTAACATGCAGGTAAGACAATTTTTTGTTGGGGGTTAGGTTGGTTTTGGATTTGTCTATACAAGAAACATACAAATATTCATATATTTGCAACCTATAAACAGGAATTAAATTAATGTTATTAGATTTCCACAATCCATAATAATATCAATAGTTGTTTCTGGATTCGATTGTGTGTAAGCTTTTTGAATCAACGTTTCGAATCACACTCCGTGATCCTTGAGCTCTCTATCTTGATGATGGATCACGGAGTGTGATTCAAAAAGCTTACACACAATCGAATCTAGAAACAACTATTGATAGGAATTAAATTCAGAATATCACATAACATCAATAATAAACAAAACCACCATAAAAATTAAAAACATCACTTCATTGTCAATTTGTCAAACTCCAATGTCATGATAGATATTCATTGTTCAATTTGAATATGATAAATCGACAATCAACATTATATGGGTCTTCAAAATGATCATCATCATCATCATTGACGAGCATGAATTGAAGTTCAGCAAGAAAGAATGGTTTTTATCAATTGCATTCAGAATGAGGTAAAATGAGTTTGTTTCTGTGTTTTAAATCGTTTAGATGACACTTTTAATTAAAAGGCTCACTTTTCTTTTTTTTTTCATTCAAACTAAAAGTAAAAAAAAAAGCAAAAAATTAATAAATTAAAAACGACCTTTTTTCCAGGCCTGTTTTACAGGACCCTGTAAGGTCTCTGTAGCTGAATTTACCCAGTTCTTGGACTGAGTTTGAACCAGACTCGGATCTGGGCCTGGATGCCAACAAATGGGTAGGTAGGAATGAAAGCCAATCGAGGCAAAGGGACTGTTTTTACTTATGTGCTACCCTGTGGTACCTGGATACAATTACAGATATGGGTTTCATATGAGGAATGTTGTTTTCTGGGTACCTTGGATATAGTGCAACATGGAAATGACTATACATAAAATATAAAAATAATTAAGTAAATATTAATATTGTGTATAATCAACAGAAAAGTAAACAAAAAACTAAAATTCGTCATAGGTGTGTAAATTATGATTCACATTATAAGGTCAAATACATTAATTGTCAAACTATTATATTCAAGAAGCACATGAAAAAAATCATCAAATTATTCTTCATCGAGAATTTCAAAATCATCCCTTCATTCACTAGAACCAGAGTTCCTCTTACTCACTCCAGATTCACCATCAAGCTCATGTGTAGAAGCCTCTTTCGTATTATCTCCAAGTGATAAAAGATACGCAAGGGTAGCAATGGAGCATCCAAGTTAGGTTGCTATGGCTCTATATTTCAAAGCATTTTTGGCCCCAACTTAGATTTGACTAGTTTTGCAACTTGAGGTGCAATTTTGAATGCACGAAGATTTAATTAATCTGCTTTCTTTGCCACTTACCTATTGCATTTAACTGTGTGGATAAAGGAGTTTGTACTCCAGTTTGGTTTAGTGAGACGGATTAGTTACCTGTAGAGGAAAAAATCGAGACGATGTGCATGCTGCCTATAAAATATATGTTGCCTTAATTTTTTTGTAAGAAACCATCCTGTATGGTAGAAGTTATTTGAGAAGATATGTATGTTGCCTAAAAATATATAAGCCTCAATCTATGACAATTACACTTGTGCCTGGAAGGGAAATACTGTTTTACATTGAACCAGTGCAAGATCTATCACAAATTTGAAAGTATGATGCATTAAATCTTTACTCAAGAAGAAGAGATCAAAGATGGAGAGTTGAGACAAATGCTTAGTTCCTCTTTATAAACTAGAAATTGTTGCAAGAAAAAGATGACTTCTGTTTTACTATAAGAAATTAAGAAATGCTCATGAGAGTATGTATTCTGTGCTTGTTTAAGCATGAAGAGTAGCCATCCTATTTACAGTGTGTAATATTTTAAGTTAATAGGCATCGTAAGGTTATTTTAGGTCACAACCTCATAGATGTATTCGCATTCAACCCATTGACCACATTTGTGTTATATCAAAGCTTACACATTCGTTTAAGCTGAGGTAGATATTCATAGCCGATTTTTTTTCCTTCATATGCAGCCATCGATGGAAGTTTTCAAAGATATGTTGTATGAATTGCTACAGGGATGCAAACATGATGATAGGGTAGACCAAGGATTTTTGGTTGCATGTTTTGATGATTTATTGGACGAACCTATGTTTCATTCGCCAACAAATATATCCAAGCTGAATGGGTTTTATCGATTACCATTGGGACACAAAATAGATGCTTCTCACTACTCTAAACATGCTTTACATAGCTTTTTGTTTTTATGATTTATAAGGCAGATAAAGAAATACATGAATCTTGCAACTTTTTGAACTTTAGTTTTGATCAAGCAGTAGGTTTTTGACAATCTTGAAACTGTGCTTAATTTAACTATTTGTTCTATATGACACTCTTAAAAGTGTTTTTCCCTTTGATAGCCTTGTTATGTTGAAATCAGGGTTTTCTAAAATTCTCTGTTTAATTATTGTTTATTCTTACTATAGAAAAGCTATATAAATTCAGATGAAGTCATTCCTGTGAATTGTGGTTGATAGACTTTTTCTTCTTGTGGGTTTTGAAAAATGCATTTTAAATCATTTGAAGATGGCCTTGTGAGAAGTGGAATTTTCATTATATATGGTGGTGACAATTACAATGGAACCTGTTTAGTTCACAAGCACCTCTAAACATTTGTTACTCTTAAAAAAATAAAGACTGAATATAATCCACTTCCATGAATTTTTTCTCCATTTAATTGTTTAAATAGCCAGCTTATCATATCCAATTAAGACATCACAAGTACTGGAAGTAACAAGTAATCACAACAAATATGTTAGCTATCAGCATTAAAACCAAAATCAATCTAAGTTCAATCAAGTTTGTCATACTTGCAAGCATATCAATAAAGTTACAAGGAGGGAACAAATCATATTCATCTTGTTGAATATTGTTGAAATAATGAGAGATGCAACAATATAAAAATAAAAGATGCACACAAAAACTTCACACTTTCTTTATCTATACATAGATTTCTATATATATAAAGTGAGTAGTAGATTCTTACTAAAGACTCCATCTTTTACATTAACAAATACCTTATTTTAACTCTACCCTATTTTAACTCTATACATAAAATCAGCAGTAGATTCTTACTAGAGACTCCATCTTTTACGTTAAGAGATTGCCCTGTTTTAACTCATTAATCTACAAGCTATAGCTAAGACACTCTTACACTTGTATATGAATTGTTTACAATCTAAACAAGATCCCTTAAGAATAGCCATGACATTTAAATCAGAGTATTATACTTCAACAAATGCCCGATGGCAATCCTGCAATGGATCTACAAGAGGTAAATTGACTATGGAAACTCTTGTTTTTCCCTCTTTAAAATTACTAGGATTGCAGGAAATTTATCATTTTGTAATGAGTTCCAAATGAATGAATGTTGTGAGCTCCATTGCCACTATTTTAATCCATCATTGCATCTGTAAGGACAAGTTAGGCATCACAACAAATTTTATATCAGTAAAAGTAAAATCAATGTTCACTATGCAAACATTCCGAGTTTTGGTAGATGAGAACAATTTTTCCATGTATCTTTCATTACTTTATCAAATTAAAGTGACTCTTGTAATTTAAGTTTTCATGTTTTGCAAACATGAAGGTAAAATTGGATATACCATGTGGAAAAATAGTGTCATAACTTTTTTGAGTGCATTATGTTTGAAGTCATGGTATTGGTGGGCACGACCTATTTTGCCTTTGGGATTGTCATGGCATAAGAAATGGCTTGAGACTATAGGGTAATCTAATTGCAAAAACTCTCATCATTCTTCATTGGGAAGCTTTGTGGATATTCAAGTTTAGGTGTTGAAGTATTATTTAAATGATATTTCTTTAAACATTTGGTTATGTGAGTTTGTCAATTTTCTTGAACTAAGTGTTGTCCAGTTGTTCTCGTAGGTGGAAACTATTCAAGGGACATACCATCGTTGGCCTTTAAAGAATCATTAGATCAATGGGTCAAGAATTTTTTGAGTTTCAATTCATTGGCATACTTTTATTCCATTGTTTTGTTGTATGCTAAATGCCTTAACATATCCATATGTGGATGCCTTTTGTTGAGCACTTCTATACTAGCATTCATTTAAGAAATTAATGCTAGTGTTTCTCCCCATTGACTCCAACTTCCCCTCAACTATGTACATTGTTTATTTTTTAATTTACTCCTATTGAATAAATGTAATATCCAAATCCAATATCTTGTTGCACTAATGCATAAAATCCTCATGAAATCAGTGCTTGGCTACTCTTAATATTCAATGTTCTTTTTTGTAGTTGCAAGCTATTTAATTCCATTTTTCCATGTTCCAAAAACAATCTGTTTAGTAATGAGTTAGAAGCTTTACATGTTGGGATCTATACCCCTTTTTTGCTATAATAAACACATATAATGGAATATCAAGATACATAAAAAATTTATCTTTAATTGCCTATCGGCATATCCCTTGAACATCTTATAGGTGTAAGTGCTAGTATTAGATATTTTAAGAATAAGTACGAAATGATGATATGTTGAAATTAATTTATAAAGTTTAAATAATAAATATGAGTATTTAGTTCTTAATTTAAAATAAGTATAATTTGTGATATGTTGGAAAAGTGAAACTCTTGGGCTCAATTAGGATTAGTCACCTTTCTAAACATGAAATTTGAGTTCAAATTGGAAAAGGGCATGAGATTAAATTGCAACTTAGAAGGTGAGTCAATTAGTCTTTGAGTCTGAATTTGGAGGTTTTGAGGGGATTTGAAATGTATTTTTTATGAAATGCAATGATGTAGCTAGTTAACAATGAAAATGCACTATTTTGATATGAAAATAGATAATTCAAAAATTGACAAACAAATTTAATAACTAGAAATAGATAGAGTAGACTTATGTGCACCTGTGATTTGAACTTGGACTTGATTTGACTAGACAAGGTCATCTAGGGCACCCTTGTTTAAAGATCTGAATTTGCAATATATGTTTTCAGAGTCCTCGGGTCCTTGATCAAATGCTTCTTCCTTCTGAATCTTGTTGTCGAATCTTCATTTGTTGCTAAGATAATTGAGTTTTTGTATCTTATCAAATTGTAGGGTTTCAATGCATCAATGATCCAATGGTCTTCAATCTTCTTTAGATCTATGACTTGCACATTCAAAGAGAGAGAAAGGGTTGTGCCATATAGGGGTTCACCTCAGTCAAACCCTGTGTTGTTATTTCTATCTCCACAATGGCAAAATTGATGAAAGAGAGCTTATCATTTTGAGGGATAGAGCTTAAATGATAATAGAGTAATGAATCAACAATTAGCTATAACTCACCACTCAAGTATGATTTCCTTGAAGGACTAAAGTCATGCACATTTCCTCAAGGCTTGATTGCAATTTGGCTTGAATTGATTTGAAGACTTGAAAGTGTTAGTCCTCACAAACAAAATGTATGCATAAATATGAACAAACTCACATAAAAGTTGGCATGATGCTTTGACAATGAAATGTTGTAATAATTATGTTCTTGACTACTTTTAGGACACTTGATTTGCTCAATAGAATTATCTTTCTTGCTAGTTCATTTTCAAATGATGAAATGACTAGGTATTTATATGCAATTAATAAAATTTCTCACAAATTAAATTCAATAGCCAACATTTAGGATATGAAATTCAAATAATAAATTACCAATCTCGACATATTAAGATTTGGGGCCAAATTAGGAGGACAAGGCTGCCAAGGGCACCTCTGTCCAGGCCCTATTTTTCGGGATCTGAAGTATCGGGGGTAAAATATTAAATGCCTACTCTGGTTTTATACATTTGATTTCTTGATAAATAATTAAATGGGCCATGGGATGCATAATTTAGGAAATTAGGAGCACGATTAGGTCCAAGCACATAGGAGGGAGTATAATCTAGTGTGAAATTGTCAATGGTGACAATTTACGATTCTACAATTTGATTATGTGTTTCAAAGTTTATTAAATAGAAATATAAGATTTATGATGTGAATGTATTAAAATTTATTATTTTTTTGCCAAAGTTATTTTGGTAATTATTAGATTTATATTTATAATTGTAAAATGGATTATGAAAATGTGGATTTGAATTAGGTTTATAGAGTTAATGTGTGCTAATATTTAGATGTTTGTTTTTAGCTCACTTTGAAGTTCTCTATCTAATCTTGGCAAAAAAAAAATCGCTCACTTTGAAGTTTTTTATCTAATCTTTACAAAAAAAATGATTTATGTGCTTGCTAATTTGTATATGATAAGGATAATTCCTCATTTTTGTCAACACGAGTAAGGATGTCAAGTCAATGGCTTTGAACAAGATCAAGGACAACAAGTAATTGTGTAGTATGATCTAAAATGCTAATGTGGTGTTAGTATCACTGGGTGATTTTTTTATGTTTTTGATGTATGTAAGAAGTGCATTATCACTTAGTATCTATGTGTTTAAAATGAACAAGGGTTTTTTTTAGCAACTTCCCAATTGTCAAATGGAATGTTTCATGCATCAAGTCAACACACAATAGTTAGGTGGAGAGAAAATAAATGGATTCAAATTTGAATTTGAATTTTTAATCTTAGGGGTCATTTCTTCAAATGTGGAAGTAACCTTGATCACTTATGCAAGTGCAAGCCTGACCTAAGATAAGAAAATGGGAAAATCTACATAGGAAAACTAATTCTTGAGAATGAGTGCAACTTGGGAACATTTAAGGCTCAAATTATGTACCAAATCTTAGCTAAAATCATGTCACTTGCACACATTTTATTGCATAAATAGATAATCTAGCCAAATAGGTCAAAATGAATGGGAAATTATAAGGTTTGCAATTTTCACCAAATTACAAGCAGAAAACTCAATCTTAGGGAAAAACATTATAAAGTATTCCTAGTTGATTTTGGAGATTACCAAGTGGGATGACCTTGTAGGGAAATAAAACACACCCTACATTAATTTTAGAACTTTAATAATGGTAATGATAATCATTAAACCCTAAATTAATTAATTAATAAAGGTTGATTAATTGAGATAGATGAATGAAAATGAGATGCATTAGTGTGATCTTTTCATGAATGAATGTTATGTCAAAGTGTCTTAGGATGGGGACTTTATATGCACAACACTAGAGAAACAAACTAAATTTGTTAACACTCATACCAACAATTAATAGTCATATCTTAGATTATCAACCTTAAAAGTTAATTTAATTAAAAATATAATTATACCACCTATAGTTTAATTTTTAAAATGTAATATTAAAAATTGAACAAAATATATTATGGATCAAAATATTTAATATAATAAAATGATAGTGTCAAAAATAGAATCATTGATACATAAAACAACTAAATTATATATACGTGCAAAATAAGATAAAATATTTTAAAAAATAAAATATGCACCTTCCTCTACATGCATCGTTATTACTTGAACCTTCAACATAAAATAATGTAGTAGCCTAAGTATAGGACACCAATATCAAATTCTTTGATGATATATAAAGATGTTTTCCCTTTTTAATATTAAAGCAACTTGTCTTCTATGATCTATCTTCATAATTTTTAGAGATTATTCTCTTTTTAATCTTGTATTCAGGAATGTAACCCAAGCCATCCATATCCCATTTTTGGTTTTGTTTAGATTTTTATGTATTCTCTTTAATTTAATGTTTATCCCCATCCCATTTCCTAACCCCACATTTAATCATCATTGGTTCACCCCCATTTTGTTAGACACACAAGACAACCGAGCGGGGGGTGAATCAATTGTACATTAAATCATCAAACCCTAATTAATCCTTAAACTATTATTAACTTTCATATCTTTATTAAGCATGAGCAGAAAGTAAACATATGAAACATCAACACAATAACACCATACACAAGAGAACACCAGATTTACATTGAAAACCCTAATTAGGGAAAAACCATGGTGAGGATTAGCTCACATATATATGAATAGCAACATCGAATATAATAGGCTCATTGTTGAAAGGGCTCACTACCCAAAAGAGAAGAAAGGCTCACTACCTAAAGGATTCACTATCTAGAAGAAATAAGAATAGAAGAAGACTGTTACAAAGAGATTCACTATCTCAGAGCAACAAGAAAATCCACCACTGCAACTCTACACCATTTGTAACCTTTGGCTCACTGCCTCCAGTAACTTCAAGCACATTGAAATGTAGACACCTTCTACTCACTACTTCTAGTAGTCATAGGCATTTAATCTCACACTCAAATCACCACACATGATCACATTCGCATCATTACACACATCCACATATGCCACACACATATCCAACAATTCACCTTGTATTTATACCATTTGCAACCTTAAACAACTCTTCAAGATCGACCTCAATGAAAAGTATGCACTTCAAAAATGCAATCAACAAATAGGTCAGCACCAAACACTTCCACAATGGAAATATGTGAAGGTAGACCACACAAATGGTTAACTAGGACGCAAATCTACATCAACACACTTCTCTATTCTTCCACAAACAAAAAACAACCTTCATAATTAGCGTTGGCACATCAGGTCGGCCAAACCTACACTCACACTAACAAGTGACCACATACATGCATCTCTCAATCTAGAAACAACATGCAAACCACATAGCAACACTCCATAACATCCCAAAATATTCCAACATCATCAAAATATTCAACAACACTGACACAACCACCTAAAATTGAAGAACACTTTCATCTTGTGCAACCAGCCATATTGCCACAAACATACAACTTACTAACCAACCTTGTGAAACCCCTGCACACTCAACAATACAAGGGAAGTTTGATACAAAAAATATTAGCAGATTCCCAAATCTACAAGACAATGAACCTCAACACATAGAAATGCAAAGCAATCTCATTTCTTTCAAACAACCTTCTTCACAAGCCAACACACTGTCAAACACATCATCCTTTGTCGCACGATCTAGATCCTAAGACTCTGGATATAGCACCTTTGAACACCTCTGATCATCACATCCAAACCGCACAAGCATATCTTTAACCATGAAGAAATACATAACACAACACAGAACACACCTTTGTCATAATGCACACTCTTTTATTTAGATTTTCTCAAAATCACTTGCAAACCAAGTGAACCAGCTACATCAGCAACTTCATAAACATCTCCTCAACTCATCCACATCATCAACAACACCTACTTTCTACCTTCTCATCACAACCACACTAGGGTTGATACCAATATTGCAACACCATAACTCTTTTGCATGCTACACTCTTCAACAATTCTGACAATCTCCACACAGTAGGGGTTGACATCAATAAGAACACTAATGACAACACCAACAATCTACATACTGTTGACATCAATGACAACACCTCCAACATACTTGCAACAATCTCCCCCTTTTTCATTGATGGCAACACCAGCTCTGAAAAACCATCAACAACAAAATCAACTCTGCAACTCAGACAACTCTCCCCCTAACTAGGATATTTCTTACACTTCTACCACTTTCTCAGACTTCACTCTCTCTTTCTCATTCCTTCATTTTTCTCCCCCTTTCTTAAGGATTTTTCTAGGCTTCAATCTTTCTCAAAGTTTTAGACAACACTCTCTCCCCTATTGATATCAATGGAAAAAGGTAGCAATATCTTCCTTTAACACCACCTGAAGGCTTCACTTTAGGCAACACCAGCACACTACTTTCTCTCTACTACTCTCTCTACACTTACTCCACACTACTCTCTCTCTCCCCCTCAAGGGAACAAGACATGCTCCACCTGACTGTACCAATCAAAACATCACTACCTACTCCCCCTAAGAGGTAGCCTTCATCAATCTAGAGCCAAGAATGTATCTTGAAATGCTCTCCTAGATAGATGCACACTTTTATGCATCTAATTGAAAGAATGAGGAGCAATAACCCCAAGCTTATGTCGGAGATACTCAAAAGTATCTTTAGGAAGAGTCTTTGTGTAAATATTTGCAACTTGATCCTTTGTAGGCACATACTCCAACTTCACTTCATTTTTTGAAACTTTCTCTCTTAGAAAGTGATACCGAATAGAGATATGCTTTGTTATTGAATGCATTACCGAGTTTTTTGAAATATTGATAGCAATTGTATTATCACACAAGATAGAAATAGGTTCATCATATGATACTCTTATATCCTTCAATGTTTTCTTCATCCATAATACCTGAGTACAACATGATGTTGTTGCAATATATCATGCCTCTATAGTAGATAATGACACTGAATCCTAGTTCTTACTCAACCAAGAAACCAATTTTCTTCCAAGATAGAAAGCACCTCCACTTGTACTTCTTTTTTCATCTACACAACCTGCCCAATCTGCTTTTGTATATGCACTCAAAGAGACACCAGTATCCATAGGATACCATAGACCAAAGTCTAGAGTGCCCTTCAATTATCTATGTATCCTTTTGACTATTGCAACATGTGATTCTCTGGGATCTTCTTGAAATCTTTCCACTAGACAAACCACATGCATGATATCCAGTCTAGTAGCAGTTAGATATAACAGTCCACAAATCATTGATTTTTACTTTCTTTGATCAATCTTAGGAGATTCATCATTTTTTCTCAACTTACAACCAATAACCATAGGAGTACATACTAATTTAGAATCATCAATTCCAAACTTCTTCAAAAATTCCTTAATATACTTTGACTATGAAATGAAAATACCTTTTTTTGTTTGACTGATTTGTAACCTAAGGAAGAAATTCATTACCCCATACATTGACATCTCAAACTCATTTTGCATCTCTTATGCAAACCTCTTGCACATATCTTCATTTCCTCCAAAGATTATGTCATCAACATACACTACCACAATCAAGATTTGATCTCCCTCAACCTTGAAGTAAAGGTTGTTATCTGCAGTACCCTTTTTGAATCCCTGCTGCAACAAGTATCTATCCAATCTTGCATACCAAGTTCTAGGAGCCTATTTGATTCCATACAATGCTTTCTTTAACCTACGGGCCATATTAGCATCATCTAATAACTGAAAAACCTTTTGGTTTTTCAATGTACACCTCTTCTTCCAACTCACCATTTGGAAATGCAAACTTGACATCCATCTGATATACTTTGAAGTTTTTATGTGCTGCAAAAGCCAAAAAAAATCTAATAGATTCCATCCTTTCCATCGAAGCAAAATTCTCTTCAAAATATATTCCTTCCACTTGTAAGTAGCCCTTACACACAAGTATAGCCTTATTTCTGATAACTTTTCCATCCTCATTTAACTTGTTCCTGAAAACCCATTTAGTTTCTATCACGTTCTTGTTTGTTGGTCTTGGGACCTATTCCCGAGTCTGATTCTTCTCTATTTGTTCCAATTCTTCTTTTGTAGCTTTGCTCCAATTCTCATATTTGTATGCCTCAATTACAATTTTAGGTTATACCTCTAAAAGTAAATAAATGTTTACATGTTCCTCTATCATAGCAACTTTTCTTCTTGTTAACACACCTTTTTTCTTATCTCAATGATTTTATCTTCAGAATGATTATTCTACACATACTTAGGAGTCTTAGGGACCTTTTTCAAAGCTTCTTCATCTTCAACTGTCATCTCTTTTTCTTTTTCTTCTTCTTTTTCTTCTTTATTGCAAGGGTGTTCATTAGAGTCATATCCTTTTGTCAACACAAAAAAAAATTGTGGTTCTTCATCCACTTTGACACTTGCACTTTCAACAATCTTCTTCAACCTTTTATTATAGTATATGTATGCCTTTGTTTTTGTAGAGTATCCAAGGAATATTCTTTCATCAGATCTTGTATCAAACTTTCCCAAGTTTTCTTCATCTCTCATGATATAATACTTTCTTCCAAACACTCTGAAATATTTCACAGTAGGAGGTTTTCTATACCATAATTCATAAGAAGTCTTTGAACTATTCACTCTTTTTTTTCCTTTGTTAAGAATGTATACTGTAGTACGAATTGCTTCTCTCCAATAGACATTCAGTAGATTTTCTTCCTTCATCATGGTTCTTATTGCTTCTTGAATTGTTCTATTCTTCCTTTCCATAACTTCATTTTGATGTGGATTCCTAAGGGCTAATAAATGTCTCTTTATTCCATGATCTTTATAAAAATTGTTAAACTCATTGGAGGTGAACTCATCACCTTTTTCAGACTTCAAAAACTTGATTTCCAAATCCATTTCATTCTCAACCATAGATTAAATGGTTTAAACTTATGTAGAGCTTCTTATTTTTCTTTGAGAAATGTCACCCAAGTCATTCTAGAATAATCATCTATTAATAATGTGAAATACATATCACCATGAGAGCTTCTTATTTTGGTAGGTCCACATAGGTTTGTATGCACCAACTCCAAAGGTCCTATAGTAGAATATTCTTTAGTTCTAAACCTCTTCTTTGTTTGCTTTCCAAACTGACACTCTTTTTAGATTACATTGTTAGGCTTAGTAATCTTTGGCAGATCTCTCACAATACCAATAGAATTGATTTTTACTAGGTTATCAAAATTGATGTGACCCATTCTTCTATTTCACAACCAAATTTCATTAATTTGGGACATAAAGCACTTAACACCACCACCCTTGAGTTGATAAACATTTCCTTTTGTCCTTGTTCTTGCAACAACCAAAGTTCCAAAGCTTCCTTTTCAGATTTCACAACCATCATCTTGAAACACCAAATTGTATCCTCTGCTACACATTTGTCTTACACTGGGAAGATTATGTCAGAGATCCTTAACATAAAGAACATCATCTATTTTATGCTTGCCATCAAAACTAATTGAACCTTTTCCATAGATCTTAGTAGATGTATCATCACCAAACTTAACAAGACCACCATCATTCTTATAAAGTTTAACAAACTTACTCTTGTCACATGTCATATGATTTGAGCATCCACTATCAATTATCTAGTAGTTTTTCTCCTCTCTTGCATGAAAAGTAGTCACCATAGTTCATTCAAAGGTGTGACTTGTTTGTGGAGCACTTTCCTTCATACATATTCCAAGATTAGTATAATTAGTTTCAAAATTTAAAGCCATGAACAAGCATTCATCACTATTATCATCAGGATAGCCTAATTCTTCATTATCAAATACACCATTGTCTTTTTCAACATAATAACTCTTCTTGATAGATTTACCTTTATTATCCTTTTTTTTTCATTTGCAACTTTGATTGGACATTTAGAAGCAGAATGACCTATCTTTCCACAATTGAAACATTTAAAGGGTAACTTACCTTTGTATTTGCTAGTGCCCTTTTTCAATATCCTTACAAAATTTTCTTCCACCTCATCAAGATCATCTGGATCTTATTCATCATCCTTTTCTGCCTTGCTAACGTTAAAAGCGATTTCTTTACTTGTAGCATCCTTACCAAACTCTCTCAATTCAAAAGAAATTAAAGCACCAAACATTTGATCTCTAGAATATTGATCCAAATTTAGAGCTTCCTCAATAGGAAAAACTTTAGAACTATAATATTTAGGAAGAGTTCTCAATACCTTTTTTACAACTTCACTTTCTACTAGCTTACCACCAAGACCATCGATGGCATTAATAACTCCATCCACTCTGAGCATGTAGGCTATAATTTCTTCACCTTTAGACATCTTTAGGTTTTCTAATTTGGCTTTGTAATTCTACATCTTTGCTTGCTTGACCTTATCATCTCCTTCATAAATGCTTTGCAACTTCACCCAGACCTATTTAGTAGTTTTGAGACTTATCACTTTCCCAAGTTTGGAATCAAAAAGACCACTTAGGATAGCATTCCTTCTTTTTCCATTATTCTCATAATCCTTGACCTAATCATCACTTGTCGATCCATTAGTAGGCATATTATATCTAGTTTCAATTGACTTCCAAACATCAGGTCCTAGAGAGATAATAAAGGCTTCCATCCTAGATTTCCAATAAGCATAATTTGTTCCATCAAACAAGGAGCTTTGACAACCTTCATGTGCCATTTGGATCTACCTCAAGCAGTTAAGCTTTCTCCAAGGAACCACATCTCTGATACCAATTGCTAGACACACAGGACAATTGAGAGAGGGGGTGAATCAGTTGTACATTAAAATCATCAAACCCTCATTAATCCTTTAAATCTTATTAACTTTCAAATCTTCATTAAGCATCAACAAAAAGTAAACATATGAAACATCAACATAATAACACCATACACAAGAGAACACTATATTTACATGGAAAACCCTAATTAGGTAAAAACCACAGTGAGGATTAGCACATATATATGAATAGAAACACCAAATACAATAGGCTCACTGCCCAAAGGACTCACTAACCAAAAGAAAGAAGAATAGAAGAAGACTATTACAAAGAGATTCACTAACTCAGAGCAATAGGAAAAATCCACCACTAGAACTCTATTGGAAGTTTTTTTTTCATTGAAGAGATTGTTGTGAGAATGGCATATGGTGTTATTATGGTGTTGTCATTGATGTCAACCCATGATAGAGATTATGATAATAATGATATATAGAGATGTATGGTGTGGGGATATTGTTGAAGATTGATGAGCATAATGCCATGTATGGTTTTTTCATTGATGACAACCCATTATATACATACAAAAGCGTTGTTCTAGAGAAGACCAAATTTTTTGCAAATTTTCTTAAGTCTCAGTGTACAATTTTAGTGTTTAGTGAACTAGTTTTGTGGTATGCATTGCTCTGCTATGAAGAATCTAGTTATGCGATTTTGAGGTAATGTTGGTGCATGTTGGAAGGTTCTAAATCCAAATTTTCATGACTTGATGTCTTCTATAGTCGAAGATAATGTTGATAGAGTGTCAACTAAGTTGTGGCAGAGTTAGTGGTGTAGAGTGTATGTTGGAATGCTCTACATTCCACCACAAATTAATATTATGTTATGTATATCTATGGAAGAATTTACACATGTCAAAGGTGTGTACATCCAAGTGGAAAGTGCTTTTGTGGTCCACGTGTTAAGGTGTGGATGAACAGTTGGTTCATTTAGCTATTACTTCACCAATTTTGCTATCTGGTGCCGACCTAAGTATTTTGGGGTCATGTGGAGTTGATTTATCTAAGGAGCGGATTGATGTGAGTGTTTTTAGGTAATGTCGACCTATTTTAATATGTTATACATTTTGGTTTATTTCTCAAGTCATGTGTTTTGGTGTTTTGGGTTGATAGGTTATGAGGATGCATAGTACATCTAATTAGGCTAACCTAATTGATGTTTTTGTTGGTTGTGATATATATACAAGGTTAAATCCTTGTGTGGTGATGTAAGATGCAAGATAATTAAGAGTGTGTGTGAAATCTAGTGCAAAGAAGTGTGAAGTGTAATTGTGGTGAAGTATGAAGTGTGTTAAGTCAATTTTTTGAGCTTTAGTGGAACTATATCTTCAACATATATCAAATGCATTATTAGCAGTTCATTTTGGTAGTGATCCACCCTCTTTTCTATTCTGGAAGTGATCCATTTCTTATATTATTTGGATAGTGATTCCTTCAGATGGTGATTCCACCTGGTAGTGAGCCATTTTGTAATATCTTGTAACTGGTTATAATATATTGTGAGCTAATCCTCACTATGGTTTTTCCCTTCTTAGGTTTTCCACGTAAAATATAGTGTTCTTGTGTCTATCAATGTGATGCATGTTTTTAATGTTTATCTCCATTACTACAAATTGAATGAGATGTTGTGAAATTCATTTTATTAATTAATTTTAGGGAATACTGATTCACCCCCCCTCTGAGTATTTTGGGTGCTAAAAAATTGGTATCAGAGCTTGGTTCCTTTGATTAGCTTGATTGTTGAGGTAGATCTTGGAGGTTGAAGACATGGCTACAAGGAAGTATCATATTCCTCTGGAAGAGATTATCCCTAAAGGTTTTACTAAAGAAGATTGTGTAGTTGACATGGAAGGAGAACTCAAATCATCCCTTAATGATTTGGATAAGGCAGAAGCTGAGAATAGAGATTTGAAAAAGAATCTTAATGATGCAAGTGAGTGTATCAGGAAGTTGAGAGAGAAACTCAAGAAAGCTACAAAAAGAGACAACGAAATAAATGAGCATATCAAGCAATCAAATGAGACTATCACCAATTTGAAAGTGCAAGTCAAAGAAGGAAAAAGAGTTGAAGACTGCCTGAATGCCAAATTAAGAGACAAATCTAAAGAATGTTCAAATATTGAACAAGAGATTGTAACCTTAAGATCATATCTAGAGAAAGCAAATAATCAAGAGAATAAGTTCAAGAAGAGTTCCACCCTGCTTGATGAAATGATTGCAAATCAAAAGGCTTATAAGGATAAAGAAGGTTTAGGGTTTGAGAAAGGGGAAAGTTAAAAACTAAATCAAACTTGAAATAATGTTGGAAAGAAGAATGACAAGAAGAAAAATTTCAAACAAGTCCAGAACCAAAAGAAATAATTCAAAAGGCCTCCTATCAAACAATTGGTTGCACAAAGCTACTCAAATTTTAATGGTTACTATTATTCTTGCAATAAGTTTGGACATAAAGCTTTATAATGTAGAAGAAAAATGAATCAAAATGTTCAATCTATTCCCGATCAATGTTTTACATGCAATAGATTTGGTCATAAAGCTAGTGAATGCAAAAATCAAATGATGAGTGGTTACAATAATGTTATGATGTTTCAATCTTTCAATGGCTACTATTATACATGTAATGGATTTGGGCATAAGAGTTTTGAATATAGATATAGAATGGCTAGAAGTAAGCTTGTTCAAAAAGGTGCCATATGCCACAATTACAATAAATAAGGACACATTGCTAATTTTGTAGAATCAAGAATTTGAAACTTTGTGTTTCACAAAAGAAGAGTGGTTTGGTGAAGAAAGTGGATCTGGTTGAGATGAAGAAGGAAATGAACAAGATTTGGAATAAGAAAGCATAGAGTGAAGTGAAAAGTGAGTCTATGCCAATTCCTGGTGTAGATGTTTCCTATAGAAACTAGATGAAGCACTTTGGATTAGGGGGGGTTTTAGCAGAAGATATTTAATCCCCTGCCAAAGATGTGGTGTTGATGCTTTCAGCACATTGGTACATGTGTAGATTGACATGGTTGATTTATTGGTGGTATTTTTGGTATGAAGTTTCTTGTGGTAGAGATTTTTGGAGTGATTTAAGGTGCCTATGATGACATAGTGAGGGTTTGCCATCTTTTTGACCTAACGCTATTAACTGTAATCAATATTTTTAGGTCATTAGAAAAGTTTTTATATGGTGATTTCACATATGACTTTCATTTTTGATTGATTATTTTAAGAGTAAAGAGCATAGTAGAGGCGATTTGAAGAGATTCCAAGTTGTGTAAAACCCTAATGGAAAAGAATTCAAAGGTATTTATAGTTTTTTGCTTACCCCTAGTTTCAAAAGTGATTTAAAATGTTTACTCCACAAGTAATTGATGTCTTGGAGCAGCCAAGACCTAAGTTGAATAAACTCCCTTATAAATCCATGGAGATGGACCTTGAGGGTGATTTTTTGAGGGTTCCATATGTTGCGATGTACACAGAGGATGTACAGATGAACATCCACACAAAAATGGAATAATATTATCACACAAAGATAACAAATTATTGGGTGAATGAGCTGAGTGGAAATGATTTTGATCTTAAAACTAAATATGAAAGTTTGGTGGAGAAGAAGCTAGATGTATGGAACAACTTTCCAATTTTTTGCTATAAGGATGAGTGGGTCAAGTACGTGTATAGAAAAATTCATGATAAGTTCATGTGGTTAGATATTTTGCATATGATTAACAAGAAAGCAATAAAGGTGGTTATTGGTTTATGCTTTGAAGGCCCTATTCTGGGAGTGAAGGATGTGAAGAATGAGATGGTAATGAATCCCACCAATGAAAAATTTGATAATTGTGCCCTAACATTAAAGGATATTGAAGATTCGATGATAAGGTATGCATAAATGATGATTGGATATAAGATATTTTATACTTTACAAATAGAACTTTGTTTCAGCTACCACTATAAACACTACTCACCAAATGGTGAAAGGTGGTCTAGAAATTGATTTTTGTGAACTCCTGAGACAACAGTTGATGGAGAATCTTCAGAAGACCAAAGAATCTCAATACACATTCCAATATGGTACCCTAGTTATATGTTTATTGTTCTACTTTCTTATAGAGGTTCCCGGTAGAAAGAATATTATGTGGTTGGGTAATTTTCTTGTCTCTATTCAAATTAGAGATCATGTGAGAAGGTTAGGAGACCTGGAAACCCAAAAATCCACGTTGTGGGGTTCTTTAAGTCATTTCAAGGTAGAATGTAAGAAAGAAAAAGGATTTCATAAAATATGGTAGATAAATACAAGAAGGATATTACATTCATGGTCAACAAAGATTACTATTATATGGAGGCAGTGGAACCCAGAGTAGTTTGGATTTTAGAACTCAGATATGAAGTTGTAGAAGATGTAGTCACTGGACATGTAGAAGTTATGTTGAGTAAACCAAGAAATCCTACAATATATAGGTTTGGAATGTATGGAGATAAATCTTGTGAAGTGCACCTACAACAGAAAGAAAAGGAGATAAAGAAAAATGTTGAAAAGTTGAAGGCGCGGTTGAAGGAGATTGTTGGTTCACCAAAGAGCCCTGTGGAGAAACCCAAAAGCATACCTACTCCTCTGGAGGCTAATCCAAGCACAAGAAGGTCAATTAGGACCTCAACCTCCTCTCCCTTAGTTTTGAAGTCCTCCAGAACTATGCTTGTAGTAATCCAAAGAAGAAAGATACATCTAGTGTCCCTATACAACAATAGGCTCCTAAAAGGAGAAGAAAGGAAAAGGCCACAAGAGAGAAATATCTTAGTTGTGAGGATGAAGAGGATATAGAAGAAGAAAAACCATAGCTAATCCAAAATAAGAAGATATCTCAAGCCTACGTGGAAGAGACAAGTGCAAAAAGAGCAAAGATTAATGTGGTTGATATAGAAAGTGAGGAAGAAATAGAAAAGAAAAAGAAAACCTTTGTTATCAAGAAGAGAGAAAAGAGTTTAGGAGAAGAATCAGTTGAAAGTGAAGGAAAAGGTAAAAGAAATAAGATGAAGACCCCTTTGGTAAGGGAACATATCCCTTTAAAGTTGGACGCTTTATTTAATAGCATTGCAAATTTTGGTCTCCTAGAAGAGACAACAAAAATGTACCCTGAGTCAAATGATGAGGATAAGGCCACCATAGAATAATATCCATTGTAAATTATATGGTTACTTTCAATACTGACTTGAGTGAAATAGAAATTCAACTGTCTGATGACCTTAAAGATGTTATAACTACTTGAATACAGGAAGCTTTTGATGAAGATACAAAAATGAGAACATTTTCCTTGGAGAAGATTGGTTCTTCTCTCACAAATGAAGATAGAGCTAAATTGGCTCAGGTGTATAACAGGGAGTTCAAGAAAAAAATAGAGATTCAACATGATGATGAGCAAAGATAAGGACGATATTGAAAGATTACAGAACGAGACACTGCAAAAAGTTGCAGACCTCGCAAAAGAATTGGGAATATCTCTAGACAATGAAGAGCAATTGTAGCATGATATAATTGTTCCAAAAATCAATGAGCCTGTGATTGAGAAACCTAAGCATGTGTGCCTAAATATGAGAATGTACAAGAAGATTTGGTAATTGATAACACCTCCTCCAAATATGGAGAATATTGTTAATGAAGGGAAAAAAGAAGAGAAACAGGGCATCCTGGAGAAGGATGAAGCTCAAAGTGAGCCGAATTTTCCCCCTTCGAATGTGAAGACTAATGATGAGTAGAGAGAAGTTAAATAAGATGTATCAGAGAAGGATAAAGTACAAAAGGAACAAATTGTGCCTCCTTTGAATAGTGAAAAGTCTATAGAAGGAGAAAAGAATATAGAAGAATGCTCTAGTAGCAAAGAGAAGGAAAAGACCAAGAAGAAGGAAGAAGAAAGTGCTCAAACAATTAGTGAATCTTTTAGAGCTTTTGGAGATTCATTGAAAATTCTACTGGATATGCAGGTATAGTTCCAACTAGTGGTATGTACACAGTTATTACAGATTCCCATGTAGCAAGGACAAGTAGATATGGATAAAATGTCTCCCTTGCATAAATTACAGCTTGGTGATGCCTTTCATGCATCTGTGAGGAAGGAGATACTTAAAACACACCAAAGGAGTGCAGAAATGATTGATGAAGCAAAAAAAGTGTTATAAGATAGTTTCCTTAGAGAAAATGTTGATAATTCTCTATATGGTGTACATCAATTGAGGCTATTACTTGATTCCTTTAAGGATTATTCTACTAGTCTAGAAGAGAGATTAGAAAAAGAAAAGGAAAAGAAGGTCAATGATAAGAGATTGATCAAAATATCTGATAAATGTAATGTTGCACATGGTAAGTTGCAAGGAAACTTAAAATACATTCAAAATTGTGTGGAAGAAGCTAAAGTTCTATTTCAATTCTCTTTAAAATGGTATAATTCTACAAGGAGCATAAAAGACCAAATGGACACAATAGAGTCACAAATTTATCATGCCTCTGGTGTTTATGATCTATTAAGTGATGCAGATGGTGCAATAAGGACAGTTATTGATAATTTGCATGGACAATTCTTCCAACTATAAGAACAGAAAGAAAAGATCAAAGGGAAGTATAGTTAGGTCAGCAACTTGGTAAGTGCAAAGCTTGCATATCTTATTAGAGTTTTACCTGATGTTGAAAAGGTGTTGCAAAAGAATCTAGTGCCCAATTCTCTAGATGAAGGAAAAGGCCTCCTTATGCAGTTTGAGAACTAGTGTGGTATACTTGCCTCCACCAACAAGGATTGGGAGATAGAAAATAAATATTGGGAGACACATCTTGCAAAATTGAAGGTGTCTAATTAGGGTAGTTTACCCTCCTCAAGTTAAGTTGTACATTTTTGGCTTTATATATAGTTTTCTTGATTGCAATGTACATATGCAAAAGTATTTGATGATGTTGTGGTATAATTATTTATCATTTTGGTAATAGATAACATTGTTAGGGGGAGTTACATTAATGTAAATATATATCTAAGGGGGAGTAGAGAAAAGTAAAGAAATATATTTTTGGTACCCTTTGCACTTGATGTCAAAGGGGGAGTAGTTTTGGCTAAGTGTTTTGCCATCAATGACAAAGGGGGAGATTGTTGGGAGTTTGTTTGTCATTGAGGAGATTGTTGAGAGTATGGAATATGGTGTTGTCATTGATTTTAACCTATGGTAGAGATGATGAGCATAATGGTATATAGAGATGTATGGTATGGGGATATTGTTGAAGCTTGATGAGCATAGCAGTGTATGGTGTTTCATTAATGATAACCCATTATAGAGATACAGAAGTGTTGGTATGGAGAAGACCAAATGTTTTGCAGATTTGCCTAAGTCTCAGTGTACAGTTTTAGTGTTTAGTGAACCACTTTTGTGGTCAGCATTGCTCCACTATGAAGAGTCTAGTTATGTGATTTTGAGGTAATTTTTGTATGTGTTCGAAGATCCTAAATCCAAATTTTCATGACTTGATGTCTTCTATAGTTGAAGATAATGTTGACAGAGTTCAACTAAGTTGTGATAGAGTTAGTGGTGCAGAGTGTATGTTGGAATGCTCTACATTCCACCGCAGATGAATATTATGTTATGTGGATTTATGGAAGTGTTTACACATGTCAAAGGTGTGTACATTCCAAGTGGCAAGTGTTTTTTTGGTCCGCTTATCAAGGTGTAGATGAATAGTTGGTTCATTTAGTTATTACTTCACCAGTTTTACTATTTGGTGCCGACCTAAGTATGTTGGAGTTGTACAAAGTTGAGTTATGTAAGGAGTGGATTGACAGGAGTGTTTCTAGTTCATGCCAACCTATTTTAATATGTTATACAATTTGGTTTATTTCTCAAGGCGTGTGTGTTGGTGTTTTGGGTCGACATGTTATGAGGATGCACGATACATCTAATTAGGTCAACCTAATTGATGTTTTTGTTGGTTACAGTATATATATATGGTTAATTCCTTGCATGGTGATGTAATATGTGAGATAATTAAGATTGTGTGAAAGATCTAGTGTAGAAAAGTGTGAAGTGTAATTGTGGCGAAGTATGAAGTGTCTTAGGTTATTTTTCTAAGCTTCAGTGGAACTGTATCTTCAACATATATCAGATGCATTGTTAGCAGTTCATTTTGGAAATGAGCCACCCTCTTTTCTATTCTAGTAGTGAGCCATTTCTTCTATTCTCTAGATAGTGAGTCCTCCAAACAACGATTCCACCTGGTAGTGAGCCATTCTATAATATCTTGTAGCCAAGTATAATATGTTGTGAGCTAATCCTCATTGTGGTTTTTCCCTTTTTGGGGTTTCCATGTAAAATATAGTGTTCTCGTGTCTATTGATGTGATGCATGTTTTTAATGTTTCTTTCCATTATTGAAAATTTAATGAGATGTGAAATGCATTTTAAGTTTATAAATTTTAGGGAATATTGATTCACCCACTCTCAATATTTTGAGTGTTCAATAAACTCTGCACCATCTACAACCTTTAGCTTACTGCCTCTAGCAACTTCAAGCACACTTAAATGTAGACACCTTCTGCTTGTTGCTTCTAGTAGTCATAGGAATTTAAGCTCACACTCCAATCACCACACATAATCACATTCAAATTATTACACACATCCACATATGCCACACACATCTCCATTAATTCACCTTGCATTTATACCATATATAACCTTAAATAACTCTTCAAGGTCAGACTCAATGAAACATATGCAACTCAAACGTGCAACCAACAAATAGGTCGACACCAAACACTTCTATGATAGAAATAAGTTAAGGAAAACCACAAAAATGGTTAACTAGGAACCAAATATACACTAACACACTTCACCATGCTTCCATAAAGAACAAACAACCTCTACAATTAGCATTAGCACACTAAGTTTGCTAAACCTGCACTAACACTAGCAAGTGACCACATGCATGCCTCTCTAGGTCTGAAAACAACATGCGGACCACATAGAAACACTCCACAACATCCCAAAATATTCCAACATCATTAGAATATTCAACAACACTGACACGACCACCTGAAATTGAGGAACACTTTTATCCTGTGCAACCAGCCATACTATCACAGACATACAACTTACTAACCAACCTTGTAGAACACCTAAACACTCAACACTCTAGGGGAAGGTAGATATAGACAATATTAGCACGTTCCCAAATATGCAAGACAAGAAACCTCAACGCAGAGAAATGTGGAGCAATCTCATTTTTTCCAAACAACCTTCTTCACAAGCCAACACACTGTCAAACACATCTTCCTCTGTTGCATGATCCAGATCTTCAAACTTTGTATATAGCACCTTTGAACACCTTTGATCATCACGTCCAAACTTCACAAGCATATCTTCAACCATGAATAAATGTGAAACACAACACAGAACACACCTTTGTCATCATGCACACTCTTTTAAATTCAAACTTTATCAAAATCACTTGGAAACCAAGTGAAGCAATTGTATCAACAACTTCACAAACATCTCCTCAACTCATCCACAACAATTGCAACACTTTCTTACTACCTTTTCATCACAACAACACTAGGGGTTGATACCAATATCTGTAACACCATAACTCTTTCCCATGCTACACTCTTCAACAAATCCAACAATCTCCACACACTAGGGGTTGACATCAATAACAACATTGATGACAACACCAACAATATCCATATTGTTGACATCAATGACAACTCCTACAACATACTTGCAACACATTTTCCCCCTTGTCAAACTATAATTTTTTGTGTATATCCTCATCATATGTGTAAAACCCATATTTTTTCCATCCTAAATCATGGATTATAATTAATGAGAACACCCACCACTAGATGGACCCCTTTAGGCCTTAGGTCCCCTAGGAAGTTGAGCCAAAATTTCATTTCTGAATAATACCTATAGAATGGCTTTGAATTTTTCTCCTCTTGTCACAATCTTATACAAGATAATTAATCGATAGGGCTTCCCACCTACTAAGTTCCTATTTTTAAAATTCCAAAGCAAGCTCTTTAAAATTAGTCCCTTTGCTTTATTTTAACATAGAAAATAAAAAAAATCTAAGTTTTTCGTAAGGTTTTTACTATTCCTACTTATGAAAGACACCACAAGAGTACTTGAAAAAATAGGATGAACTAGCTCCATGCTCAAAGTCACAAAAATAATATTTGTCCATTAGACAATGTTGCAATAGGGTATTTGAGACTAGGTAGTTGATTTCCAAGGATTTCAACTAAATGAACAAATTCTATTTATGTTTTTTTTATTAAAATGGAATTATTATTTTTATTTTTCTATGGGAACCTCTTCTTACCTCTCTTGCACACCCCTCTAAGCATTCACCATCCATTTTTCATTTCCAATTGGACTCATTTTCCATCTCTTTATTTCCATTATTCATGCATTTTTCCTAGTGTTTTATCATTTCCACTTAGTTTTTTCTCAAATCCTACATCAACCCATTTTATGCTTTAGTTTTTCATACATTCAAACCCTGCTATTTCATTTTCCTTTAGGCATCATGGATTTATTTCATCATTTTGGTGTGTTTTCCATTGCTCCTTCGTGGGTGTAAGTCCTTTTAAACCATATTTTTGAAGTTGTAAGTAATTACCATGCCAAAACCTCATTAGAGTGCTTCAAATTAAAGGTTTCCTTTACCTATATCAGTCATACTCAACATCCTAAAAACCCCTTTTGAAGTGAACCCATACCATGTTCCAAAAACCTTTCTCCTACCTTGATAGTGTGTTTGTGTTTCCATGTGCCATAAGCCATCATGTTACAAATTCTAATGGTTATGTTTTTATTCTAAATTATTTATTTAAATGAATAATATTATGGTATAAATTTTGTTGCACAAATGGTTGCCATTGCACCAAAAGATTGACCTGTTAATGCCCAATACAACCTCCAGAGTTAATGAATCAATGGGAGGTGGTTAAGCCATGGCACGAACTTAAGCACTGCGTTACACAACACAAGGAGACCAAGGACACAAATCTTGCAACAATCCCCCTAGCACAAGCGAGGGGTTCGAACCTGTGAACATGAATATTAACTAGGTCAAATACAATTGAATTAAGCAAGTAAATCAATCAATTAACCTGACTAAGTCACGTTCCCAATGAAATTTTTGAAATACCAACTAGGAAGCCATTAAAACACAAAATAACATGAAATGCATAAAATGATAACCTAATTAACACTCAAACCTCATCCCATTGGGGGTTTAGTGTTGAATTGATGTGAAATAATTAGCCCTTTCCTAATCCTATTGTTGAAGCAAGCTTTGAAGTGATGCTTTAATGGAGAAATGGATGTAGAATGCTCTCAAAATAGATATAAAAATGGCTATAGTCTATTTTCTCTAAATACTTGTGGATGAATTGCTCATAAAATGAGGACTATTTATAGGATATTTGGTTGAATCAATGGCTAAGATTGATTTGGTTAATCAATGGATGAAATTGAAAGATAGAGGATGACATGGATTAATGATCAAATCCATGGAGGAGATTGAATATTGGTATGGATCAATGATTCTAATCAAGGGATCAAATTGATTGAGACAAACACAAATCCCATGATTTTAGGAGAAATGTTGGAAGATATTTCCATTTGGTGGGAAATATTTGAATTTGAATCAAAGGAATATTCTTGAGAATATTCTCTTGCAAGTGGGAGAAGTTGAACCTGAATTAGAAGATATTAGTCAATTAAATAATTAAGATATTATTTAATTATGTAAGATGAGGGAATTTAGGATTTTAATTAACAATTAGATCATTTAATTAAAAGGGTGGGAATTATGACATTTAATTAAATAATTAGGATTATTTAATCAAATAGGATGAAAATTAGCATGAAAGAGGTGAATTAATCCAATAATGTTGATTATCTGATTAATAGAAGAAACTGATGAATTTAATTAAACAATCAAGATTATTTAATTAAATAGATGAGAAAGGTTGTATCATGAAAAAAATGGTGTTAGTAAATCAAATTAAATGTGTGATATTGATTAGGAATTCTTAAGTGACTACATTTTGCCCCTCTTTGAAGCAAGGTACTTGCTACATGGGTTCAAAGAGTTGATGCTTCTTAGACTCACGACGTTGCTCAAATAAAAAATTTAAAAAATCATGATTTTTTTTAATACCCCACTATAATGCTCCAACTGAAGAAATAAATGTCGATATACTGCCCCCTCGAGAGATAGAGTGGAAATTCCAATTTTTTATGTCGAGATCATGATAAGGATGCGAGATTGGTTCAGCTGATTAGAGGACGAAAGATACTTCTTTAGAAAGCTCAAATATTTGATGTAGATAGATTTTATGATGTATAGACAATCATCAACCATGGGTAGCCTCATGTATACTTTGATATATATTGCACAAACATTTGATACTTGGATAGAAATATTAGTAAATATAGAAGTAGTAGAATGAGAATGAGATAGATGTAGAAAAATGAGATGGACATTAATTAACCATTGTTTTTTATATTGATTTATAATTTCAACAAGCCTATGATTATTCAAGACTTCATTGGATATGGTGATGAAAAAGATGATACTGCTTTGCTTCAGGGTTGGGAGAAAATTCATCATGTCCTTATTTTTGATATAGTAAATAGACACAATGCATCAAGGTATTGAAAACCATGATGGCGTTGTATCTAATGTGATGGAATTTGACTCTACAAATAGATAGGAGTATCCTTGTTCACACCTGACATATGAAAACCTTGTTTGATCATGTGAAAGAATAAGCCATCAAAGTAATAAGACTAATACACAAAAGTTATGAAGAACCTGATATGTCCTAGCCATTGTTTTACTTGAGACTACTCCACACACTTAAGGAAAGTATTCGTTGAGGTCGTATTACAAGAAAATCCAACAAGCATAGCAAATGAAAGCAATGGCCATGACCCCATTCCTTTCTCTCTAAATTATTTGGATAGACATCATCGAGAGATCATTGGAATGGACCAATAAGATAAATCATAAGAAAAGATCAAAATGAACAAATACCCAATGTTATTCATATCTCCTGCCAAAGTGATGTAACTAAGGTGATTTCCAATTATGATGTCCATTGTAGGAATAATGTATCCTAGGACATGTTATTAGATGTTTAGCTAAAATTAATTGTTTGATAGGCCTTTGATACCAATATTAACCAACATGTTTACTCATGATCAAGACTTAAGATTTTTTATACTTTCAAGTTTATACTTCACTGCTTGTCACACTTGTTTCCACTTGCATTTCCAAACATTGAAGATGATGATCAATTTATTAGGAATGGAAGTTTCTTACGAGTGAAAGTGAAATGGGATGGGTGATTTTTTTTTTTGATATTTTAATATTTTTGACATTTTGAAATGTTTTGAGGTTGTTTTTGAACATTTGAGATTATGTGAATGTTTAAGTTTTCAAGTTGTTTGAGGTTGTTTAGGGTTTTTTCAAAGATATTTGATGTTCTTTTGGGTTTTCAAGTTTTCTAAATGTTTTTTTTATTTTCAAAGACTAGACCAAGACCTAAGTGGAAACTGACCTAACACCTCGGGTGCTCATCAATAATGGCCTTCCCTACGTAAGTGCGGCAATGACGTAGTTTGACTGACTCTGGCCAATAATTATTTATTGATGGGATATGAACATCGATGAATTGCCAGTTTATTATGATGAACTCCTAAAGGAATGACCTAATGCCTTAGGGGCTCATCAATGATGGCCTTGCCTACATAAGCGCAGAGACAACATAGTTCGACAAGTTTTTTTTACTTTTTTGATATTTTAGACCTGTTTAGGGATTTTGATATGATTTGGATGTTTTTGGAAATTTTTAAGATGATTTTTTTTAATTTTTTTTTTTTTTTTTTTATAAAAGGGGTAAAAACTTTATTAAATATCATAAAGCAACATTACAAAGGAAGCAAAGGACCTAGGTCCCAAGGAAAAACAAGCACAATGAACCAAACTAAGATAAAACATCCAACACCATCATCTGTCTCCATTCCCAGCCTTATCTTCAGCAAGAATATTCATTAAATCAAGATGGAGCTCCTATGGAACCAACTCCCACTCCTCAATTCTCCGTCCCTCAACATTCTCAGAAGCCCATTTCGCCAGACAATCAACTGCTCTATTCCACTCTCATGGAATATGGACAAAAGTCATTGTTTCCATCAAAGAACTAACCCGTAGAATTTGTTGCACAACCCTAGCCAATTGCCAGTTGACATCTACCACTTTTTGCTCAATAAGAAAATTAATCAATATCTGGGAATCAGATTCACAAACAATCCTCCTCCATCCCAAAGCATGAGCTCTCTCAAGAGCGTCAAGAATAGCCAAGCCTTCCACCAGGTTGATGGTTTGTGTCCCTTCATAGATCAAAAAGAGGAAGATCACTAAGCCCAAAGAGTCCCTACCAATCCCCCCAATACCAGCCGGTCCTGGATTGCCCCTTGAAGATCCATCAGTATTGATCTTCAAAACACCATATGGTGGAAGTTGCCATTTGCCATCCCTATTAATTTTTTGCTTCTCTTGTCGTCCTCTCCAAGCCCTTGCCAAAGCCAAAGATGACCCCTGAATCCCCAATCTCTCCACCAACTTTGTATCCCTTTTCACCAAAGGGAATTCCATTTCACACCTAGCTTCCACTTTTTCTTGAACCATGCCCAATAATCTCTGCCAAATTTGTTGCACCAGCCTCCATTCTCCATGAAATATCCTTTGATTGCATTCCAACCAAATTTTCCATAATAAGAAGATAGGCCCCACAAACCACACATCCTACAAAAAGGAGGCCACGGAAGGAGGCCGACCCATCCCCTACCAAAAATCAATCAAGGAGGAAGCATGAACACAAGGAGTTTTCCAAACACCCCACCAAGAATGCCAAAGCTGGAGTGCAAAAGAGCAACAAAAAAACAAGTGAGTAGAGTCCTCCTCATTAGCCCCACAAATAACACAAATAGAAGGACCCTGGAAACCTCTCTTCTGAATGTTATCCCAAGTCAAACACTTATTCCAGGCCAACATCCAAACAAAACAATTACATTTTGGCCAAGAAAGCTTGTTCCATACCTTCTTCCACCACTGAATTTCAAGCCCAACCAACCTATGAGACAATAACACACTATAACCAGAGGCTATAGTATAGGTCCCCTTAGGATTGGTGGTGCAGGAGCACCTGGCAAAGTTCAGCTTAATTGAAGTTTTTGTAGGAAGTCTAAATTTTGTTGTGCTTTCATAAGGTCATGTTGACCATTGTTTTAGGCACTTGGGGTTTTCTTTGAACTTTGGAAAGGAGGTTAACAAGAGTTAAGTAGTTTTAACTCTTCATTTTGGCTAAGTTGTAAAAATTGCCTAAGTGTTTGTAAACACAGCGGGTTTTACAAAAATGCATTTTTAGGTCATCTAAGCCTCGACCCAAGCACCTAAATTGTTGTGGAGGAATATTTAAGGCATACCATGACCTTTTTGGTTGGTTAGAAGTTTTTGTACATACTGTGTTTTCCAGAAATTAAAGAAAATAGCGTTCTTGTCTTATTTTATGTTTTTTGGTTCTTATTTGTGTGACAGCAGCTAAATGAATTAGAAGAGGCATTTTCTAGGTTTTTTTAGCATGTAGAGAGGCCTCTAGAAGTTTTTTTTTGGAAAATTTGATAACTGTTCCATCGCTTTCATCCATTATTGTAAATTCTGTGTTTTTTTTTCCTTATTTCTGTTTTGACTAGAACTGTGTACAAATGGAGTTCTAGGCTGCATTCCCTCCGTACCTAGAAGTATGGAATTGTTGGGAACATAGTCAGGCTCCATATATATACTTGTAAATATGGTAGGAGTTGGGTTTCTTTTGGTTGCAAGAGTTATGAGAAAAGCCTTGCCCTAGGCGAGCCAGTGAAGAGCCCGGCTAGGAAAGGCTGCAGAACAGCGTTGATAACTTGCAGGGGATTGAAGATTTTTGAGAAATTATTTTTGGAGAATTTAGGGGAAGGTATTGGACACGTATGGTGACAAAGAGGAGAGCCCAGCAATCCGTTTAGGAGGAGAATTTTTCACCAGTCCTAAAACTGGTTCTGAGCAGTTTTGAAACCCTAGCTGTTTGACAAATTTGGTGTTTGGACAGCACACGGCCTGAGTAAGACTAAAACCCTAGAAATCTTGAAGGTGTAGATAGGAGAAACACCTTACCTAAGTCCTTTGGTGGGTTTAGGAGGGAAAAGCAATTTACTTTTGTTCAGAGGCTCAATGGCTACTAGCCATTCAAACCCTAGGAAAGCATCTTATGAAAGCAATGGAAAGATAGAAACTTGTGGTTGTCTAAGAACCCTAGAAAAACCATTTTGAAGTCTTTGTAACCTTTTCTAACCCCTGCAAGAACCTATAAAAAGGTTGAGTTTATTTTGGTCTTTAGTGCAGATTAAGGGCCAAAAGAGAATGAAGCGTTGAACCAAGGAATGGTTGGTTTATTCAAAATTTGTCAAGATAGTGAGGTTGGAAAGAGAACCGGGGGAACTTAGACAAGGTAGAGTTCCTATAGGTTAAGGTGGAACAAAAATTTCACCAAGGAGGTCTAAGACAAGGCCTAGTGCAGGAATCTGTGATTGCTTCCTGCAGCTTCCCTATCAGATTGGTATCAGAGCAAGCAAAAGATTTGGGAAAGCAGCTTATATGTCAGAAGTTGAGTCAAGTGAAACCCCCGCCATGGTGACAAATGCACAGTTAGCCAAGAGGGTTGAAGAACAAGAAGAGGACAACAAATCCTTAAAAGAAAGAATAGAGTAACTTGAGAAAGCATTGAACAATGCAAGGTTGGAAGGAACGGTACCAAAGGAAGAAGAGGTTGCAGAGGAGGACAAGGTCCCTGCACCTAACCCTGTTTTGGAGGAGGAGCCTTTCTTGAAGGCATTGAAAGCCCTGAGTGGAAAAGGACTTGAGGGCATACCACTGTTCAGTGGAAAGATGGATCCTGATTTGGTCATGGATTGGATAGAAGGCATGGAGAATCACTTTGAGTGTGATGGAGTCACTGAAGCACAGAAGGTGAAGGTTGCTAAATCAAGGTTGAGAGGATCAGCCTTGACATGGTGGAAATTTGTTCAGACTAAAAGAGAAAAAGAAGGTAAATAGCCCATATCAACCTGGAAAGGAATGGTTGCTAAGGTAAAGGAAGCCTGCATGCCAGATGACTATGAGATCCAACTTCACAAGAAGAGGAAAAGTCTAAGGTAGAAAGACCAAGATGTCAACACCTATACTGAAGAGTTTCAGAAGCTTTGCTTGAGATCAAATGTGACAGAGGATGAGAGCCTAAAGGTGGCTAGATACCTTAATGGCTTGAAGTGGAACATCCAAGAAGAGATGGCTCTTTTGAGTCCCAAAATAGTACATCAATGTTATCAGTTGGCTATAAAGATTGAGGAAAGGAATAAGAGGAAGCAAGATCAGTCCTCTAAGGGCAGAGGCAAAGGCAGAGATCAAAGTGGGCAGCGTGGTGGTTACCAAGGTAGAGGTAATGATCAAAGAAACCAAGGAGAATCTAAACTCATTGAGCATGGAGGTGAAACATCTTCAAGAGGAGGATTTAACAGAGGAAGAGGACCTCAAGGAGGTTCAAATAGAGGAAGAGGAGTAGGCAGGAGTAATTCTTACTTTGCAAACATGAAGTGTTATCATTGTAACCAACTAGGTCACCCTGCTTATAGGTGCCCGGAGAAAGCATCATCATCTAGCAATGAAAAGAGAGTGGCTTATGCACAAGAGGACACCATGAGTCCTAAGGCAACTGAGATCAATCATATAGAATCTAAAATTAGAGAGAATCTGATGTTTAACAGAGTTCTGATTAGGCAGCCAGTCAAAGAGGAACCTAAGCAAAGAAGAGCTCTTTTTAGAGTAAGGTGCAAGATACTTGGAAAAGTGTGAAAAGTCATTGTAGATTCTGGTTCAATAGACAATATCATCTCAGAGGTGGCAGTAACTAAAGTAAAATTGGAGAAGGTACCACACAATAACCCCTACAAGGTCACATGGCTAAATAAAGGGCAGAGTGTTTTGGTGAATGAGCAAGTAACAGTGGAATTTTCAATTGGAGGCTATAAAGACAAGCTGGTTTGTGATGTATTACCCATGGATGCATGCCATCTGCTACTGGGAAAACCATGGAAATATGATAGAAGTGCCATTTATGATGGGAAAGAGAACATCATTTCATTCAAGAAGGATGGAAGAACCTTCAAGCTGTAGTCATTGACAGAGGAAGATGAGGGACAGTCAAAGGTACCCAACATTATGTTGAGCAGTGGCAAGGAATTCCTCAAGGACCTACACCAAGGAAATGAAGGATATGTGATCATGATGCAGTCCAAAGAGGAAGAAAAGGCTGAAAGGACAGTCTTACCAGAAGCAGTCCAAAAGTTGCTTGATAAGTACAAGAGCATAGTTAGTGATGGTACATCGGCAACTTTACCTCCAAGGAGAGCTATAAGTCATCAAATTGACTTCATACCTGGAGCTTCATTGCCTAACAAAGCAGCATACAAGCTTACACCTGAGCAGAACCAAGAGGTGGCTAGGCAAGTCCAAGAATTGTTGGATCAAGGATTGATTCAAAAGAGCATCAGCCCATGTGCAGTACCGGTGGTCTTAGCAACAAAGAAAGGAGGTAAGTGGAGACTTTGTACTGATTCTAGAGCAATAAATAGAATCAAAATTAGGTATAGGTTCCCTATTCCTAGAATAGAAGATTTAATGGATTGCCTTGGAGGAGCACAATATTTCACCAAGTTGGACCTCAAGAGTGGTTACCATCAAATCAGGATTAAGGATGGAGATGAGTGGAAGACAGCTTTTAAGACGAATGATGGCTTATATGAGTGGAAAGTGATGCCATTTGGCCTCTCAAATGCCCCTAGCATGTTCATGAGACTAATGAATGAAGTGCTTAAGGATTTCACAGGGATTTTTGTGGTAGTATACCTTGATGACATACTGATTTTCAGTAAGACAGTAGAAGAACATTTGAGGCATGTGGAGATGGTTCTTAAAAGGTTGCAAGAAGAGAAGTTGGCAATCAATCTAGAGAAGTGTGAGTTCTTCAAGCAGGAACTTGTGTATTTGGGGTTTGTAGTATCTCAAGGAACATTAAAGATGGATCCAAGCAAGGTGGAAGCCATCCTAAACTGGCCCACACCAACCACAGCAATAGAGGTAAGGAGTTTTCATGGTTTGGCTCAATTCTATAGAAAATTCATATGGAATTTCAGTGGTATATGTGCACCAGTCCTAGATACCATTAAAGGTGGTCTGAAAACAAAGTTTAAGTGGACTCAAGAGGCTGATAAAGGGTTTGAGAAATTGAAACAAGAAGTGGCAACTCAACCAATTCTGTTGTTGCCTAGTTTTGACAAGTTGTTCACAGTTGAGTGTGATGCAAGTGGAGTAGCTGTAGGAGGAGTACTTAGTCAAGAAGGTAGGCCTGTAGCCTTCTTTAGTGAAAAGATCAATGAATCCAAGAAAAAGTACTCTACTTATGATCTTGAGTTATATGCTTTAGTGCAGTCCCTAAGGAAGTGGAGGCATTATTTATTACCCAAAGAGTTTGTGGTTTTTACTGATAACCAGGCTCTTAGTTACATCAACACCCAAGAAAAACTGAGTAATAGACATTTGAAATGGATGGAATACATCCAAGCCTTCATATTCACTATCAAGCACAAGAAAGGGCAAATGAACAAGGTGGCAAATGCATTAAGCAGAAGAATGCTGACAGTGCAGGAAATACAACTAAAGAGCATTGGATTAGAGAGTTTCAAAGATCTCTATGGTGAAGATGAAGACTTCTCAGAAGCTTATAAGGTATGTTTTGATTTTGAAAATCACTTTCATAGCCAATATGTTGAGTATACACTGCAAAATGGACTGTTATTTAAGGGTAATCAGTTATGTGTTCCAAGAGGGTCAATGAGAGAAAATCTGATTCAAGAAAAGCATAATGGCAATCTTAGTGGGCATTTTGGTATTAATAAAACTTTAGAGCTAGTTCAAATGTTCTATTACTGGCCTAAGTTAGCAAGAGATGTCAAAAAATATGTGGAATAGTGTGTTGTATGCATGAAAGCTAAGGGGGGAGCTAGCAATGCTGGTTTGTATCAACTCCTGCCCATTCCTAACAGACCATGGGAGTGTGTGAGCATGGATTTTGTGGTAGGTCTTCCTAAGACCAAGACTGGTTTTGACAGTGTTTATGTAGTAGTGGATAGATTTAGCAAGATGAGTCACTTCATTCCTTGCAAAATTACTCATTATGCAAGCTACATAGCTCATCTTTTCTTCAAGGAAGTTGTAAGGATCCATGGCTTGCCTCTAAGCATTGTTTCTGATAGAGATATGAAGTTCATGAGTCATTTTTGGAAGACTCTATGGAGCAGATTGGGTACAAATCTATCATTTGGATCAGCTTACCATCCTCAGACTGATGGTCAAACAGAGGTGGTTAACAGAGTGCTAGGTAATCTTCTGAGGTGCTTGACTAAAGAATATGGACAGACATGGGATATGGTGATTTCCCAAGCTGAATATGCCTTTAATGACAGTGTCAATAGAACTACAGGGAGAAGTCCTTTTAAGGTTGTGTATGGGATGCACCCAAGAGGCATTTGTGAACTCAAAGATTTAGGATCCATGGAAAACAAGAGTGGACATGCTGAAGACTTCACTCAGACCATGAAAGAGATTCATGAGCAGGTCAAGAACACAGTCACAACAGCAACCCAAAAGTTGAAGGAGAATGTTGATTTGTCAAGGAAGGATGTACAATTTGTAGTTGGGGACTATGTGATGGTCCACCTTAACAAATCCATATTGTAGAAGGGCATGGAAACCAAGTTACAAATGAAAAGAGTGGGTCCATACAAGGTATTGGCCAAATATGGCAAGAATGCATATAAGGTGGAATTACCATTAGATTTGGGCATCTCTCTAGTTTTCAATGTTGCTGATTTGATCAAATATAAAGGGACAGTCAAGGATCTGGTTTAGGACAGTAAGGAGGTATTCAAGGACATCAGAAACATGTCCATACCAACTCCAGACAAGCTGCAAGCAGAGAAGATCTTGGAGTCAAGAGTGAAGAAGAATACAAGGCACAAGGTGTACATGGAGCATCTTGTCAAATGGAAGGATAAGCATGAATCTGAAGCTACCTGGGTAGAAGAAGTAGATTTTAAGAAGAAAGGAATTTATATGTCTCTGATCTCTCCTAAAGTTCCTTATTTGGTTGAGCTGAGAGGGGGAGAATGGTGCAGGAGCACTTGGCAAAGTTCAGCTTAATTGAAGTTTTTGTAGGAAGTCTAAATTTTGTTGTGCTTTCATAAGGTCATGTTGACCATTTTTTTAGGTGCTTGGGGTTGTCTTTGAACTTTTTAAATGAGGTTAACAATAGTTAAGTAGTTTTAACTCTTCATTTTGGCTAAGTTGTAAAAATTGCTTAAGTGTTTGTAAACACAGCGGGTTTTACAAAAATGCATTTTTAGGTCATCTAAGCCTCGACCCAAGCACCTAAATTGTTTTGGAGGCATATTGAATGCATAACACGACCTTTTTGGTTGGTTATAAGTTTTTGTACGGACTGTGTTTTCCAGAAATTAAAGAAAATAGTGTTCTTGTCTTATTTTCTATTTTTCAGTTCTTGTTTGTGTGACAGCAGCTAAATGAATTAGAAGAGGAATTTTGTAGGTTTTTTTAGCATGTAGAGAGGCCTCTTGAATTTTTGTTTTGGCACATTTTATATCTATTCCAGTGCTTTCATCCATTCTTGTAAATTCTATGTTTTTTTTTCCTTATTTCTGTTTTGACTGGAACTGTGTAAAAATGGAGTTCTAGGCTGCATTCCCTCCGTACCTGGAAGTATGGAATTGTTGGGAACGTGGTCAGGCTCCATATTTGTACTTGTAAATATGGTAGGATTTAGATTTATTTTGGTTGCAGGAGCTATGAGAAAAGCCTTGCCCTAGGCGAGCCAGTGAAGAGCTCGGCTAGGAAAGGCTGCAGAACAGCGTTGATAACTTGCAGGGGAGTGAAGATTTTTGAGAACTTCTTTTTGGAGAATTTAGGAGAAGTTCTTGGACATGTATGGTGACAAGGAGGAGAGCCCAACAATCCATTTAGGAGGAGAACTTTTCACTAGTCCTAAAACTAGTTCTGAGCAGTTTTGAAACCCTGGCTGTTTGACAAATTTGGTGTTTGGACAGCACACGGCCTGAGTAAGACTAAAACCATAGAAATATTGAAGGTGTAGACAGGGGAAACACCTTAACTAAGTCAAGAACCTAAGTCCTTTGGTGGGTTTAGGAGGAAAAAGCAATTTACTTCTGTTCAGAGGCTTAATGGCTACTAGCCATTCAAACCCTAGGAAAGCATCTTATAAAAGCGATGGCAAGATAGAAACTTGTGGTTGTCTAAGAACCCTAGACAAAAAATTTTGAAGTCTTTGTAACCTTTTCTAACCCCTGCAAGAACTTAGAAAAAGGTTGAGTTTATTTTGGTCTTTAGGGAAGATTAAGGGCCAAAGGAGAATGAAGCGTTGAACCAAGGAATGGTTGGTTTATTCAAAATTTGTCAAGATAGTGAGGTTGGAAAGAGAACTGGGGGAACTTAGACAAGGTAGAGTTCCTATAGGTTAAGGTGGAATAGAAATTTCACCAAGGAGGTCTAAGACAAGGCCTAGTGCAGGAATCTGCGATTGCTTCCTACAGCTTCCCTATCAATTGGGGGACTAGGCAAGCACATCATCATCCCGGAGAGAGCTACATCTATGACTAGAGAGGATACTTTGGAGCACAACAGAATCCTCCTGTAAACCAACATTCGGCCACTCATCTGGGGATTTCCATTTGGCCATCTCCATCTGACCACAGGAGGAAAAGGACTTAAAATCACTCACCCGCGACCAACCAGCCTCAAGAAACCTCTGGCAAAGATTCAACAAGTTGGGAAATTGGGAGGTGATGGGAGGAAAACCATCCCAAGAATCAGTCCAGAACTGGACCTCTGTCCCCTTCTTGCAGATCCAAAATAATCCTTCCTTAATAAGCACAGCCCCTTTTTTTAGGGTGCCCCATATCACAGAGCCCTTCCCCACCAGGGGGTACCTAGAAATATTAGGTTGAGGGATCCCAGGGAGATACTTCTGAGAAAGAACCTTGGCCCAACTCTTATCCTGCTCCTTACACCACCACCAATATAGTTTAGCAGCCAAAGCCTCCCCAATCAAAGTCGATTGCCTCAAGCCTAGTCCACCATATTGTTTCGGGCTACAAACAACCTCCCATCTAACCAGGCTCCATTTGGAGGACTCCAAGCAACCAGCCCATAAAAATTATCTTGCCATAGAATCAAGGTCCTTAAGAAAGCCCATAGGGGCAACCTGGAGCATGCATCTATAAATGGGCAGAGCCTGCACCACTGACTTAATCAACTGGACACGACCAACAAAGGATAACCATCGATGAGTCCAGTGATTAACTTTTGCCCGAAATTTATCCAAAATGATTTGCCAAGACTCCCTAGGCAGTCTACTCACCGAGATGGGAATTCCAAGGTAAGTCACAGGGAGAGTCCCGATCTGAAATCTCAAAGTTTGGGCAATCCTCTGTTGAATGGGGCCCAGAGTGTTGAAGAAGAAAATGGAAGACTTGCCCTCATTAATTTGCTGACCAGAGGCAACCAGGTAAACATCCAACACTCTTCGTAAATTAGAGGCCTCTCGCATTGTAGCCATCCCCATCAAAGCAGTATCATCCACAAATTGAAGGTGAGTTTGCAGAGGTAAGGTGCCACCCCACCTCCAACCTTGAATGAGACCAGACTCCACACTCTGTTTAATCCATCTCCCCAAACCTTCAACCAAAAGAATAAACAAGTAAGGGGAAAGAGGATCACCTTGATGAAGACCCCTAGAAGCACCAAATAACTCAGAGTGACTCCCATTGATAAGCACAGAGAAAGAGACTGAAGTAACACAACTCAAAACCCATTGAATCCATTCTTCAGCAAAACCAAAAGCACCAAGAACCCGCTGAAGGAAGGACCACCTAACTCTGTCATAAGCCTTAGCCATATCCAATTTGATAAACATTGCTTTTTCTTTAGAGCTAGCCATGGAATGGATGACCTCAGTTGCAATAACAATCCCATCCAGAATTTGCCTACCAGCAACAAAACCACTTTGTTCTTCGGAGATCAGCTCCTCAAGCCCCTTTTTCAATCTGTCAGCAATAAGTTTAGAAATAATTTTATAAATAACATTGCATAAAGAAATGAGCCGAAATTGGCTTAACCTATCAACCCCCTCACTTTTGGGAATAAGAGCCAGAAAGGTAGCATTTAGGGCCCTTAGCATCTGCTTATTTTGTTGAGATTCTTGAACCACAGCCAGGAGGTCAAGTTTGATGATATGCCAAAATTCTTGAAAAAACTCAATTGGGAAGCCATCTGGACCAGGCGCCTTCCCTTTCTTCATATTGAAAACAATCCCTTCAAGCTCTTCAAGTGAGATACCACTCATGAGTTGTCGATTCAAATCTCCAAAAATGAGAGAGGGGATACAAGAAAGAATCTGCGCTTCCTCAGGAGACCCCCCTTGCGAGTCCTCCCTAAAAAGAGATTCAAAAAACTGCACCGCCTCCCTTGAGATTTCCAGGAAGGAGGAGAGACGGTCTCCCCTGTCATTCACCAAACCAGAGATAGAATTTCCATGTCGCCTGGCTTTCACTGAATTGAAATTTAGAAAGCTGTATTTTTATCCCCTTCCTAAAGCCACTCAATGCGAGCCTTCTATTTCCAATACAATTCCTCTCGCAGTTCCCATATTTCAAGAATTTTCACAGCCCGAGCCTCGTCCTGAAGCAACTCAGTTGTCACCCCATCCTCCCTTAACCTCCTTGTGATACCATCCAAATCTTCCTGAGCCATCACCTTTGCATGGAAGACATTCCCAAAGTACTGACGATTCCACCGTTTGAGCTCAAATTTAACATATTGAAGTAATTTAGCAAAGGTATACATTGTCGTACCATAGGCTGGTCTACCTTTCTTCCACCAGTCAGTCACAAAGGCATTCAAAGAAGGGTCCTGCAACCACATAAGTTGGAACCTAAAAGAGGGCATACGATGCACACGGGTTGACTCAGTAGCAAGCTTAATAAGCCAATGGTATGATCCTCTCCAATCCAAGATCTCAGAGCAAGATGACCACATCCCTCCAACCCAGTAACAGGAAACCAGAAATCGATCTAATCTTTTTGCAATGCATAAATCACCAACCCGACGATTATTCCAGGTGAACTGCCCATTGATGGGTTTGATATCAACAAGATTTAGGGTATTGATATTGTCACGAAGCAACAGTGCAGAGGGCTCCAACCTTCTAGTACCACCACGCTTCTCAGCCAACTCACAAATAGCATTGAAATCTCCACCCAAAATCCATGGATGAAAAGGCATCATGCTATGGATAAGCCTGATATGGGACCACAGACCTTGTTTACCCTAAAAATTTGTATGGGCATATATATTAGAAAATAGAATGATGTCCCCTGTCTCAAAACAAGTAGCAATCATAGACATAGAGGATTTAGAAGAAATCCACCAAAGAGATCGGATTCTTCGAGGATTCCATAAACATGCCAAACCCCCAGAAGCTCCATGAGCTCCAATGCACTGGCACTCCCTGCTCCTCCACAACTTAGGTGCCAAGCCTTGCATATTCTCAACAGATAACTTAGTCTCCTACAAAAAGAAGACATCAGGACCTTGCCTTCTAACTACATCATGAACCGCTTTTTGTCTAGTGTCGTTGTTCAAGCCCCGTACGTTCCATGACAGAACAATCATTTCAAAGGGCTTGAAAAAAGAGAATCCAGAGTCTTTACTGACCCTGAATCCACCAAATTCTCACCTACCAGTTTAATCTTTTCCACATCCTTTTTTCTGCCGAGTTTAGCAAATTTCTCTGCCCCACCCTTCTTAATATCCTTCTGCAAAATGCCTAATTTGGGAGGAGGCTTGAACTTCTTAGTCGGATCTGAACCAGTGTTCTTCCCAGGAAGAGAAGAATCCTCCCCTATGAATGTAACAACGGCCGAGGGTTCCTGCACCTCTGAAACCACAGCCAGTTGATCAGCTTCCATGCGCAGACAATCATCCTTTTGTGGCTCCAAAGAAGAATCAAGAACAAAATCCTCCTGAGCTAAACCCACAAGCCCCTGATCTAAGTTGATCAATCCTGGGTTCACCTCCTGTTGGTTGAGCTAATCCAAAACCTCAAATCTATTAAAGGTACCTTCATCCTGCCTTTCTTTAAAAGGTCTCTTTTGACCCCTATTCTGGTTTTGAGCCTTGACCTTAGCAAAACCATTAGACGCACCTACCTCATTAGGAGAAATGCTCTTCCCCTTATCTATTTCAGGAAGATTGCTAGCAGGTTGTGAAGGCTGCGACTCCACGGGCTTATACCTTGGACATCTCCGCTGCAAATGGCCATATTCTCGACAAAACCGACAACGAAAGAGAAGAGTTTCATAGTCTAATTGTTGCACCCAAGAATAAGAGCCCGCACACATATCTATTACATCGAGCAAAGGCCTACTTAGATCAATCTCAACACAAATGCATGCAAAAGTCATTACCTTTTTACCCAAAGTTTGCAATGAAGTCCCAACTGGTTTTCCCAACACTGAGGCCAAAAGGTGCAACACATCCTCTCGACAGCATTCCACTGGGAACCTTGGTAGACGAACCCACACAGGGACATGATTTGGAAGCTCCTCGGCGGGGTTAAACCCTGCATGCCATGGCTTGATAAACAACCCTACCTTATTATGAAAATAAGGGCCTCCCTCAAATACCCTATTACGATCAGCAATGCAATTAAAAGTAACCATGAAATAATTGTTCGCCAACAACATTATCTCCATTTCCCCCTTTGGCTCCCAAGTCCTTCAGGCCCAAACCTCCAAAAATTGTAAAGAAACCCTCATCCCCAAAATTTTACAATATAAAGAGTGAGCTAAGTAATACTCAACATCTTCAACAATCATTTCAGATGGAACAACCAGTTTTGGCCTCTCCTTGCACCTCTCGAGACATCCGTTAATCTTCGTGATTCTCGTGCCATTGGATAACCCTGTAGCAACACTCCCTATATGCGGAGCAAACAGATTGTTATCAAAGGTCTTCATCCCTTGACTTGAAAATCGCGAGCCAATTGCTGCATAGAAATCCAAGTTAGGGCACCCCACTGACGTCTCACCCTTCGAAGCCATCAATCCCAAGGCCATAAACTCAATCCCTACACCAAAGAGAGGGTGGGGAAGCCCTCCCCACACCCTTCCACTTAGCACCACACCAAGCACCAAACACTCGCACCTCAAACCCTTCCCACCCGTGCAACAAAGAGAAGGAACAAAGAAAACGGGAAGAGAAAGAACCCCACACACACCCCACATACCAAGAAGCAAACACACACCCCACCGAACACCACCACCCTACACAAAGGACATAGTAGACCCACCTCCCAGGCGGACACCCAACACCAAAAAGAAGGAAAGCAAGAGCGAGCCAAAGGCAAATCGTGCGCCCCCGGACACAGCAATAGGCAAAAAGATAAACAAAGCCCCCAGATGCACACAAAGAACCCACCCAGACAGCGCACAACAAGCACAAAATCAGAACAAGCTAGGGCGTGGATGCCCTAGCTCGGCTCCCAAGCATGCAGACCCAACTTCATTTTCCTTCCCCTATCAATCTAGCTTGTCAATTCAATTTTTAAGATGATTTGAATGTTTCTAGTGTTTTGATGATGTTTTGATATTTTTGAACTTTATAAATTTGTGATGTTTTTGGATTTTCATGATGTTTGGATGTTTTTTTGAGCTTTTGACATGATATGAATGTTTTTGGATTTTGAGATGATTCAAAAGTTTTTTGATTTCAGGATGATTCAGATGTTTTTGGATTTTGGGGTTATACAACTATTTTTGGATTTTGGGGTTTTACAACTAATTTTGGATTTTGGCATTTTACAACTATTTTTAGATTTTGTGGCTTTACAACTATTTTTGGATTTTGTGGCTTTACAACTATTTTTGGATTTTGGGGTTTTATAATTGTTTTTGGATTTTGTGAATAACATTAAGGGAATATACAAGAACCTGATCCAATGCAGGTATAGGAATATGCCCCCAGTGTAATGTGATAGACTACCTCCATATAGCTAGGACAAGAGGACCATAGGAGTATGCCAAGTAGTACTATAGGGGATGATAGATACTCATTAAATACCAAGCTATGATATAGACACAAATGGATGAAAAATAGGGTAAATAGGATGGAAGGATGGATGATAGATGATGGATGATGGATAAGACAAAGAGCCCATGGTAGATGGAAGATGGTGCTTTATTTACCCAAGGCGCCTATTTTCCAAGTTTTCACCAAGGTCCTTGCCTAAAGTGCCACCAAAGTGGTTTTTGCTAGAGGAAGATTTTTCTCTTTACTATTTTAATCCTTTTTTCATTTTTTGGGATTTTATTAATTTTTCAATTTTTTGGATTTTTGGATTTCTACCCCACATGGGATAGGCATTTTTTTATTGAGATGTGTTGTTGATAGGCTCTTGCAATGGTTCACCTTCAGGAGTCAACAATTGATAAGCTCCAGAACCATAGCTAGTTGTGACAATGAATGGTCCTAACCAGTTAGGTTCAAACTTCCCTTTGTTGTTCTGATACATATTTTTTTTATTCTCCTTCAAGCCAAGATCTCCCACTTGGAAGCATCAGCCTTTGATCTTTTTGTTTTAGATCCTTCTAAGTTTGTTCTAGTAAAATTATAGGTGATTCAATGCTTCAAGGTGACGTTCATCCCACAACTCTAGCCCATTCAATCTAGATGCTCTATATTCTTCATCAGTGATAAGGTGTTGCAATGACACTCTTAGTGATGGGAGCTCAACCTCAATAGGTAGGATGGATTTAGTTCCATAGATGATAGAATAGGGTGTATCACCTGTAGGTGTGTAGATGCTGGTTCAATAGGCCCGCAAGGTAGGGTTTAGTTGTAGGTTCCAATCACGAACAACTTTATTGAATTTGTTTTTGAGTGTCTTAATAATAGTCTTGTTGGAAGCCTTTGCTTGACCATTTCCTTGGGTGTAGTAGGGAGTGGAAAAGCAATACTAGATATTAAATCGTTGATATAGCTCACAGACATCCTGATTCTTAAAGGGTGTTCCATTGTTTATGATAAGGAGTTGAGGAACATCGTAGCAGTAAATGAGGTAATTCAGGATACATTTGGATATTTGCTTTCCTATAATATAGGTCATTGGTATAGCTTCGATCCACTTCACGAAGTACTTAGTGGCCGTGATAATGAATTTATGACCATTGGATGAGGTAGGGATGATATTACCTATGAGGTCGAGTCCCCACTGTGAAAAATTCCAAGGTGTAGAGATAGGTTTGAGCTCTTGATCGAGTGTGTGGAGGAGATCCCCATGTTGTTGACATTGCAAACACTTCTTGGAAAATTGATTAGCTTCTTGTTCCATGGTAGGCCAATAATATCGCACCCTCAACAACTTCTTCACCAAGGTTATAACATTCGAATGCAACCAAAAAAATTCATTGTGCACTTCTTTTAACACAGTTGAATCTTTCTCTTGGTTAATACATTATAACAATGTACCTTCGAGACTTCGACGGTAAAGGGAATCGCCTAAAAGGACAAATCAAGATGCCCTTCAAATAAAACTATTTCTAAGGTTCAAGGTAAGGTCAAATGGGAGGATATCGTTATGTAGGTAAGTGAATATGTCATGATACCACAAGAAACTAACACCAACAATTTCACACACAAATTTGGATTCAGCTACTTTGAAAGCTGGTATGAGAAGTTTCTCAACAAGAAACTAACATTTCAAAATTTTATGAGGCATGTCTATAAAATATCCAATAGTACCCATGGAATCTATTACTTTGTTGTTGATTCTAGGTATCTACTCAAAAGTTATATCAATGAAATATTCTTTTATATTGTCGACCATCTTCTTATAGGTCATGAGCTTGTCATCCTTAGTTTGATAATCGTCATTGACTTGGTTCACAATTAGCTAAGAATCTTTGTAGACTTTTATCTCTTGGATTTTCCATTGTACTACTATTCTTAACCATGTGATGAGGGCCTCGTACTCAGCTATGTTATTTGTACATGGAAAAGCCAACTTGTATGATTTAGGGATACAATCACCTTATGGGATGATAAAAATAATTCTTGCTTCGAACCCATGTTGTGTGTATGAACCATTGAAATACAACTTCAATTGCTTTGTTGTGCCAAGGGAGAACACTGACTCATCAGGAAATTCTGATACCAAAGGATTCTCTCCATATATGGTTAATTCTGCTAGTTGATCAACGATGACTTGTCCCTTGATAGCTTTTTGATCAATATACTCTATATAAAACTCTGTTAAGATCATTACCCATTTTGTTGTATAACCTGTGAGAGTAGCTTAAAAAAAAATACTTGAGTGGATCTATCTTGGAGATAAGTTTAACTTGGTGGGAAAGCATGTAGTGCCTGAGCTTTTGGCTAGCAAACACCACTACCAAACAAGCTTTTTCAATCGATGTATAGCTCAACTCATATCCTACCAAGGTTCTACTTATGTAGTTTATGGCCCTCTCCTTTCCTATTTCATTGTGTTGAGCCAAAAGAGCTACTAAAGTCGTTGATATGTAGAGTATCAAAGGCCTTTTTGCTATTGGAAGCATTAAGATAGGCAATATCACTAGGTAATCCTTCAATTTTTGAAATGCTTGGTTACAATTTGAATCCCATTTATAAGGCACACCCTTATGAATAAGATGGGTAAATGGGTGACACTTATCTACCAGCTACATGATGAATCTTTTGATAGATTGGACTTTCCCTTGTAGGCTTCAAAGTTTCTTGAGAGTCTATGGTGGTTGCATATCCATGACGGCTTTTACTTTGGTAGGGTCCACTTCAATTCCCCTTCATGATATAATGTATCCAAAAATTTTACCTATAGTGACTCCAAAGACACAATTTTTAGGGTTCAATCATACCCAGTACTCCTCAAGTTTGTCAAAAATTGATCCTAACACATCCAAATGTCCTTTCCTTGTCTTTGATTTAGCCAAAATATCATCTACATAAGCCTCTATAGTATTATGAATCATGTCATGAAATATTAGGTTCATAACTCTATGATAAGTTGTTCCAATGTTCTTGAGAGCAAATAGCATCATGTTCCAACAATATGTTCCCCATGGGCATGTGAATGTTGTTTTATGTTGATCTTCCTTAGCTATCATTATCTGATTGTATCCTGAGAATTTGTCCATGAGTGAAAGAAATAGACTCATGTCCAGTTGATGCCACTAGTGGGTTTTGAAATTGGTACAAGGTTGGAAACCCACTCTGGATAGTCTATCGGTTGTATGAATCCTACATTAAGAAGCTTTTGTAATTCAATCTTGACCAATAACACTATTTGTGGATGCATTTTTCTCAGCTTATGCTTCACTGGTTTATCTTGGGGATGAATCATAAGATGATGAACAAATATTGAAGGATCAAGGCCTGACATGTCTACATAGGACCAAGCAAAGTTTGTCTTATGCTCTTTCAAGAAAGCTGCCAATTTTTTTTGTTCTTTGTCAAGAGGTGATTCTGCATAAAAGGTGATTTTTGGTACCTCCTTTGTTCCTACATTAACTGGATTGTATTTCTTGAAAATTACTATTTATTTCTCTTGATGTATCTCACTATTAGGTAGATTGAATCTCTCATCCTTAGGTTCCTCAGAGATGTTTTCACTGTCAGATGCATCCTTTGTTTTTACTATTTTTCAATTAGAAAGTGCCACAATGTGGTTTTCATTTAAGGATCGAGATATGATTTTCATATATTCTATTTTATGACTAAGGGATTCATTTTTTCCCCATAGTATGCTCATGTATCTAGCTCAATGTCAAAACCTACTTTATGATCTCCAAATGGTATATTGTCTCATAACTGGGCATGAATTCAGAGATAGCCTCATCGTTTTCGAAAGAATCAAGAATTGACAGTCCTTGTTGGTCACAGTTAATGATTTGGGGATAAAAAAGTCTCAATTCAATGATATGGCTAGATGATTTAAAGGATGTGGTGGTAATCATGAAAATATAGGTATCCTCAAATAAATTTGTGATGTCAAGGGGAAAATTGTCAATGATATTGTTACACGATGTAGGTAACCAAGATGAAGGTTCAACTCCCTTAATAGAAAAACCCTTGCCAAGAAGAGTCACTTTGCTTGTAGTAAATCCAAGATCAAGATTTATAGGTGACTTCTTAGGAGCAAGGGATTCTAACAAACCATTATTATTTTGACCAAGCTTTTCATTCTTGTTGTATCCCCAGCTCTTTATCAAATAAGGTCCTTCATTGTCATCATCCATTGGAAGAAGAGGCTTTGATTGCTCATCTTGATATAACCATTATAATGTATTTCCTCATTTCTTTATTCAACTCTCCCCATTTGGTGAACATGGTAGATGACATCTTGATTGTCTTTGTTACCTTGTCAACAGGTTGAGGTTTCTCATAAGATCTAGGGGAAAGAGGAAGTTCTCCAACTATCAAAGAGTCCTTTAGGTTGTAGTCTCCAAAACCATTGTCTTTTATAACTGCTTTGATTTTAGGGATGTTCTACAATATAGGTGTCTTTAATTCTAAGGTGGAAGGTAGGGTAGATGGGTCAAAAAAAGAGGAGGGTATTGGAACTTCATTGTTCTTTGGAACTTGTGGCACCCTATAAGACTTCTCTTCTAGGTTCCTACAATAGAAAAAGGGTTTTGGATCACCATGGATTGTTATTTCTCTATCTTCATAGGGAAAATTCATACATTTATGGTAGGCTGAAGCTATAGCTTGAATGGCATGGATCCCTGGAAAACCAAGAAGTATATTGTAGGGAAGATCAAGGTCAAGGATTTGGCAAGTGGTTTCAGCAATTGCGGGTCCTACTTGGATAGGAATTTTGATCATTCCTTCAAAAATACGTTCATTATCATCATATGGTCTATTAGTAACATCTTTTTCTTTCTCAATGACATCCTCTGAGTAACCCAAGTTCCTGATCAACTAAAGGTTACAAAATTTAAGGCCAACACCTCCATCTACCAAAACTCTTTTGACTTTATTCTTGTGAATGTAGACTTCAAGATGTAAATCACAGTTATGTGATGGTTGCATTGGGAGGTCTTTCTTAGAAAATGTGAGGAGGTGGGAGAAGAAATATGTCCTACCATAGCTTGAAACTATTCAGTATGGATATCGTTAGGTATAGATGGCGAAGACAAAGCTTTCTCTAGGATATCCTTGTTTGCAAGAGATATTTTCAACAACTCTAAGATAGAGATTTGGGCAAGTGTCTTTTTCAATTGGTCCAAGGGGCTATAATCAGTTGGGTTTGATTTTGATGGGGTTCTAAGTTGTCATGGTGCTCCTTAGATGGTGAATTTACCTCTACGTGTTGTGACTCCACACTCCACACTAGGTCCTTTGATGGCGATGACTGATATATGATGATCACAAGCCCCTACAACATTATTGTAGATGTGACTGACATTATGATAGTTCTTCCCTTGTCATTAGTATCCCCCTTGTTATGATCTAGCATTGAGTTCTTGTATAGCTCAAGGTCTTAATTTCTAGGTTGTTGGTTTGCACTTACTTCTCCATTATCAATGAGATCTTGAATGATGCTTTTCAGCTTCATGCAATTGGATGTTTTGCGTCCCTTGGTTTTGTGAAAATCACAAAGATCCTCTTCTTTATACCATGGAGATTTTACTTGAGGTTCTTGATAATTATTGTAATCAAGGAGCGTGATGAGATTTGATTGTATCAACTTTTACATTACCACTTTGATAGGTTCTCCCAATGGTGTGTATTTGTTTCGTTGAGGATAGTTGTTTCGAGGTGGTGGTCCCCTTTGGGGGTTTGTAGTGGTCCCCTTTGGGGGTTTGCATTGTTGATCATCTATTGGTTGTTTGGTTGTTTGGTTGTTGGGTTTTTTTTTTTTTTGTGTATCATGTTTTTGGTTTACATATCCTATCACAACCTTCACATCAACTACACCATCATTACTAACGTTCTTATTTTTGGCCCATTTATGGGGTTTATCACAAGAACTAGATGATGGACAATTGTATTTGTATATTTGTGTTGCTCTGTGTGCGATGAGGGCTATTTCAATGTTAATTCCCTTTGATATTAGTTCCTCATATTTTGATACACATTGCATCTTCAATTGGAAGGCTGGATTAGTTTCTACATTTCTAGCAATGATCTCTACTTTTTACTTTTTTGGTATTGGCCATTTACATTTACTTACTCTATGTCTCCATTGTTGCAAGAATGATGCAAACGCTTCTCCCTTGATTTGTTTAAGGGTATAAAGTTCCTCCAAGCTTACGTCCATATCAATATTTTAGGAGAAATGTGCTACAAATTGATCTATTATCTCTTTTAATGTCTTGATCCTTGGAGGTAGGTGTGAGAACCACTCTATAGCTTAGCCTCCCAAACTTATTGAGAAAAGACACATCAAGTATGAATCATTATATGGCACTTCCATACATGCCACATAAAATTCCCTAATGTGTTCCTCTAGATTTCCACACCCTTTGTACTTGTCAAATTTAGGTATCTCAAACCCTGGCGAGAATGGTACCAATATGATATTATGATCAAATGGATAAGGACACAAATCTTGCACCATGTATGAATTTTTAGTTTTCCCTACTTGAATATCTTGGATTTTCTACATGAGTGTCTTGATTTGTGAAGAAAGGTCCTCTTGAGGATTTTTCAATGGTGGAGCATATGTGTTGAATTGTGGGATGGTAGATGAGTTGTAAATCAGATTTTGATATGATGGCTTGTTGTTATATGTGTTATATGATGTGAATTATGGTTTGGTTTGATATTGTTGATTTTGAGGTGATGGTGGTGGTGGTGTGCCATATGCTCCATTTGAATGTTGATTGGCGACATTTTGTTGAGAAGTAGCATATTGTTGTTGTTGTGAATTATATTGCAAGCCTTGTTACATATTGTTGTTGTTGGGAATATTGTTGTTGAGCTTCCAAAGCTTGTTGAGCTTATTGTGCTTGTAAGGATTGTTGAGCTTGTTGGGCTTGCAAGGCTTGTTTTCAGGCTTTCCAAGCTTGTTGTTTTTGGGGTGATGGAATGATGTGTTGTGAAGGTGGAATATTTGGATTTTTTGTGATTTATTGATTTTGTGGAATGTCTGATGGATTTTTTAGAATGGTATTATGAGTATGTTGTTATGTATGAATGTTTTGATTTTGAAAAGCTTCGTATTTATGTTGTTGTGGAACTAAATTTTGATTTTGAGACACATGATTTGGCATATTTTGATTTGAGATATGTTGATTTTGATGAGGGGAAACTTGTCCTTGATGTTTTTGTGATATAAGACCTTGCAAGATTTGATGTTGTGGGGGAACCACATGATTTTGTGAACCCGTTTGATTTTGAAACATTTGTTGTGATCCTTGATTTGGTACAAATTGATGTTGGGACGTGGGTTGAATATTTCCTTGATTTTGTGACAATGGATTGTAGGATATTGGTTGATTTTGTGATGTGTATTGAATACCTTAGTTTTAAGATCCTAAATATTGTGGTACTTGAGGACCTTGTGATTGTTGAGGTATGTTTTGAGAACCTTGGGGTGGTTGAACACCTTGAGGTTGTTGGGATATGTGTTGTGAACCTCAAGGTGGTTGCTTTTGACTTTGAATACCTTGTGATGTGTGATAACCTTGGGGTTGTTGAGGTATGTTTTGAGAACCTTGAGGTGGTTGAACACCTTGATATTGTTGTGATAGGAATTGTGACCCTTTAGGTTGATGTGATATGAGTTGTGAACCTTGAGGTTGTGATCCTTCAGGTTGATGTGATGTGAGTTGTGAACCTTGTGTACTAGGAATAACATGAAATGTGGGTGGAACATTTGTATAATTCCCTAGAGCTTGAGGATTCCCATGTTGACTTGTGATATTAGCTGCATCCACTCTAGTAGTTGTAGGCTGGATTGGTACATGTAATGAAGATGTTTTTGGCATAGATTGAATGATTTTATGTACTAAAGGTGAATTTTGAGAAGATTGAACCATGTTTTTAGAAGGTTGACCCATGGATGTAACATTTGACAAGGGTTGTTACCTAAGTGTGTTCACATCAAATGTAGAAGGGAGTTTGACTCCTTTTGCTAATGCAAGCATATATTGGGTAGGATTTAGTTTCAACATTGTTTTAACAAGATGATGAACCTTAAGGTCTTGTTGCATCTCAAGTATCTTATCTGTGGTAAGTTCAAAATGATTGTTTGTAACATCTTCTATGTGAACACTTGTATCTTGTGATGTTTGAGATGGTTGTGGTGGAGTTGTGAAACCCCTAGGATTAAACTCTTGAACTCCAAGGTTTTGTTCATTTGTGTCACTCATGATAGCTAAGTTTTGGTTTTGTTCCATGTTTCTCTTGTTTTGTGATCTTGTTGTAACCATAGAACTTGTATTAACCTTTGGTGTTGTATAATGTGATTGGTATTGTCTAAATTCTTGGGTTGATTCAAATTTTCCTAAAAGAGAACCTCTAATAGGTTTAGGACCAATGATGATGTGAGTGATGTGAAACTCTCATTTTTTGAAACAAGTTTAGACTCAAGTTTTGATGTGTGTTTGACGATGTTGATGAACTTTCCAATCTTAGGAGTAGACTTGTGACTCTAAAATAAGTTTTTCCAAAATAAGTGTACTAATCCAGCTAGATGTCTGAAAAGAGATATGTTTCTTGTAAGGAAAATGTGTCTCAACCTTGCAATTACATAAGGTACTGTTCATCTGATGATGACGGGGGGGTCCCGGGGGGGGGGGTCTCCCCCTACGAGGGGTCTGTGGGCAGCATGCCTCGATGGGGTCTCAACGAAAATTCCCCTAAAAGCAAAATTTTATTTATATCTTATTATTATAAATCTGGATTTTTCATCCTTATGTCTCATTTTTAATGGTTGATATTTTATTAGCTCGACTTTCCTTAGAAGGCAACCTTATTTTATGAGGGAATTGTATTACAGTTGTGTATTGTGATGTATTATGCGAGTCTAATAGCGATCATGTTGCCTCTGGATCTCTGGTTGGTGATACTATTGTGAGAAGCTTGCTCTGCAAATATATTGTAATCTTTGTGATTTCTGAATAATATATTGGGCAGCTTTTGGAGTGTGGGGTTTTTCTCTCGAAAGGGTTTTCCCCACATGATTCATTATATCGTGGTATGCATGATATTTATGTTTATTTTTGTTTAAGTTTTTGTAACTGATAAAGATTTTTAAAATTTGTTCATTATTCTTCTCTCAAGATTAGTGTAGGAAGTTGTTTCACCACCTTAGCTTCCTTACATTTCCAAATATGTAGCCAAACTAGGTGATGTTTGATGAAAACTTAGTCTAAGTGATTTGTTTGCCAAAATTTTGAGTTGTTTGTGAGACGGAATGTTTGAATAGTTTGATGTTTGATGTCAACCTAATGTTGATATTTTATTTGATTGATATGAATGTGAGACCTAAAACGAACTTTTGACAAGACCAAGGTGTTGAAAAACATGCATTTCCTTTTGGGTGTTTTGAAAACCTAAAATTCCAAATAATTTTGATAAATGACTTTTGCATGATGTTTTTATGTGTGGTACCCAAAATTGTTTCGATAAAAACAACTATAAGTATGAATTTCCTTCTTTATATTTGTTTGAAACCAAGTAACCAAAATTTTTTAAATCATGTAACCAAGGGAAACCTGCTTTGTGGGTTCAATTCTTAAAATATGATTTAGCATGAATTGTTTTTACCACATAGAATCTTGATTATGAATTATTTAAGACTAACATGTCTACAATGAAGCAAGTTGTTTTCCACAAAAGCTTGAAATTTGTGAAAAACAAAGTGCTAAATCATATTTCCCTAGGTTTACTTTGACATAATGAGCAAAGATATGGGCAAAGATGCTAGGAAGCACACTGAGATATTGTTTTGATAAAAAAAAAAGATATACTTAGATGCATGCAATAGTATAATATCCTTCAAGTGCACTTAATTATGTTCAAAGGGTTTGAAGTTTTAATCAAGACCATATTGACATTTGTTTTGAGTTTGACTGATAAGCAACATATTCACTAACTCAATGGGTAAGGGGGATATTTCACAAGCTTTCTTCCATAAAGCTTACTAAGAAAAGTTTGATAACACAAATCAAGCACATTAATATTTATTCAAGTGGGTACATCTCTCAAATCAGGTCCGCACGATAAAATACCTAGCTTGAGTGGATGACTAGAGTATGTACGCGTACATGATACACCTCTTACCTTGAAAGGACAAGTTCCTTACAAGGTGTTTGTCGCCTCAACAAGCAATCAATACATGATGAATATCGTCATGGAATGATTAACTATTACATTGCACCTTCTTAAGAGATACATTCAAAATTGGTAAGGATTCTAAGTACAACTGTTTGTATTGACTCAATGAAAACCAATGGTATACTTCAGACGTGAGACACGAAAGCCTCTAATCAACCTATGTGTGGTCTATACACCCACACTAAAATTGACTTGCAAGGTATAACTTCATTAGATAAGTACTACTTGCTTTTGCTTTCACACCATTTATATAGCACGCTTGAACACGTGCTTGTAGGTCGTCTTGAGTTCTATGTTGTGGGATGATCTCAAGGAAGGCCCCCTCTACTAAAAAAAAGAAAGGAACGCTATTTCTCTTCACCTAAGATCACACAAAGTGCAAGGGGAGAGGATACGTAGTAAGCCTTAGGTGACTCAAAAAATGCAAACTAGGAGTGTTTCTCTTCAGCTAAGATTGCACAAAGCGTAAGGGGAAAGGATATGCACTACTATTCTACCAAGAAAAGAAAACAAAGCAAACACTTATTCATTTTAATGCACTAAAGATAAATGTGAAATGAATTTTAAAGCACAAAACTAAGTGTAAGAATTATTTTGTTCAATTTTAGATCCCAAAGTAAAGTGAGGTTATTTGGTTCAATTTTAACTCCAAATTGAAAAAGCATGTTGAATTGTTCATTAATAAGCCCAAATTGAAGTGTGAAGTTGATTTTTAAACCCAAACTAAAGTGTGATCTAGCTCAAGCATAAAAAATAAAGTGCTCTTAGGTCATCCTTCTCATAAGTGTTTAAACACACTTTGAAAATTTTGACAAGATGAATTCATTGATGAATGTTATGTTGGCATTAGATGGAGCTTGTTGGCATTTGAGTTTTGATTGGCTAGCATTAGATTACCATTGATGTCAACTCATGGTATACAATGTTTGTATGCAACTACAGGAACAGGTATAGCTACAAAAACATCTCAGTTTGCAGTTACAGTTGTGTGCAGTTCATGTGACAGGAAGATGACTGCTTGGTGATAGGAGCTTCACAGTGACCGAACTTAACAAAGTCAAACCGATCTTACCAGCTGGTTACTATTTTAATATGAAAAACTCCAACTTTGCAGCTTGGGCCAATGAGTGAAAGCTGACGTGGATAAAGGATATTGGAAGAATGATGACTTATTGATTATGTGGAGTTGTGGTTGATTAACTCATTGTTTCTCTTCTAGGGTTTTATGTATGCGTAGATTTTTGTTGTGTGCAGCTACAGAAGATTGGATTTTCTTCTATCAGTGCTCAGAGATTATGACAGCTATAGGATAATATACATCTAACTTAACCTTGAGTCGAAGCTTTTGTTCAAACACTAGCCTGTCTAAGAAGAAGTCATTGCATCTAATCATTCAGCTACTCCAAAAAAGCATTAAATTCTACAGATGGAAGAACAAGAAAAAGGATAAGATTTAGGTTTTTATCTCTTTGCAATCATAGCAGATTGTTAAAGGAGATTAGGGCAGATGCAGAAGTTGTAATGACAGTGATAAGTTATCTCACATGGTGCTAAAGGAATATCAACTCGATATGCTATAGAAATATTAGGAATATCAAAAATCTACTACAGAAAAATTAGAAAGTTACTGATTGCAAAATTATTTGTTTAAACATTAGGGCTTTGAAATCTCTTTGTTCTGCAACACTAATGATAAAAGGATTGTTATTTTTCATTGCTAGTGTGTGTAAAAAAGAGAGAGTGGGTTCGAGTGGAGACAAGATTAGATGACTCTATAAAAACAAAGTGTGCATTTTTTCTAAGTGTAGAATGTTTTCATTTGTTGTTGAAGTGTGAGAAGGAATATGTTAGTTTTACAGAGAATTATTATGTGGATGTAGAAGAGATCACAAAAATTGGTGTGAAGCTGAAAGAGAGCAGAAAAGAGTCATTTAAGAAGACTTGCAGAGTTAGTTGATGATTGAAGGACAACAAATCAACAAAGTCTATCTATATGAGTTACAAAATCTCATTTGTAACATGATACTAAAATTGTAATCAAAATTTCTTATTGTAAACTCGTCTGAGTGGGTGCTCAGATTAGGGGTAGAAGCTCCTTTGAGCTGGTGCTCATAAACTTGAATTGGTGTCCCATTGGGTTGGTGCCCATACATTGTAACAAAAAACATTTTCATTGTGAGGTTGGATTGGAGCAGTAGCCTCCAACAACTATTCTCACTAAGGTTTTTTCCCATCTTGGGTTTTTCCTCGTACATCTTGTGTTGTGGGATGCACTTTGTGTGATTGGTTTAGTTTCCCTTCTTTTGCTTCTAGTTTATGCTTTTAAAGTTCATTATTTTATTGCTTAGAAAGTTAAAATTTGTAGCCCACTAATTCACCTCCCTTCTCAGTGGTCTTTGTGTTCATTCAATTGGTATAAGAGCATTAGGTTCCCTATTAGAAAGCTTTCTCCAATTTGGGTAGATTTTGGTGTGTGAACACAATGTCTAAGCATAAATCCACCTCTATGAAAGTACCTATGTTTAATAGCACTAACTATGCCTTTTGGAGTAGAAGAATGGAAACCTACTTGTCCTCCTTAGGTTGTGATGTATGGTTAATGATAAAAAATGGTTACAATGTTCCCCAAACTCCTCCAACTGATCCTGATGCTAAAAAGGAATATGAGTTCAATGCCAAGGCCAAGCATGTTATTCTTAGTGGATTGTTTGATACTGATTTTGTCAAAGTTATGCATTGTAAATCTATAAAACAAACATGGGATAAGCTACAAAATATTTATGAAGGTGATGAGAATGTGAAGGAAGCTAAATTACAAAATCTCATAGCTCTTTTTGAATTACTGAAGATGAGAGAAGATGAAAAGATTGTTGATTACTTACTAATAGTAGATGAGATTATTAATGTTGTAAGAGGACTTGGAAAAGACATTAAAGATAATGTAATTGTTAAGAAAGTTCTAAAGTCATCAACAACAAAATATGACACTAAATTTTATGTCATAGAAGAAGCTAGAGACATGAAGACTTTCTATATGGATGAATTATTTGGTTCATTATCAACCTATGAAATGAGGAATGTGAGTGCTAAACCTTCTAAGAGAGAAGTTTACTTCAACTTGGTGAAGAAATGAAAAGAAGCAGCTACAAATGTTGATCAAGAAGATCCTGATAATGTTGAAGCAAATTTTATTAAGAAACTGAAGAAAGGATTGGGAAAGTACAAGGATAAGCTACCCTTTAAGTGTTTTAATTGTGGAAAGATTGGACATTTTTCTACTAAGTGTCCTTATGAGAATAAGGAAGATGACACTGAAGAAACTAAAAAGTTAAAACCTAAGAATTTCTACAAACCCAAGAAGAAAAACTATCAAAGGAAGAGAAGTCTTCTCACTGTTGAAAGTGAGATATCAGATGATGAAAGTGATTCAACTGAAGACTCTAGTGAAGATGAGAAAGAGGTTAATCTCTTCATGGATCAAGAAGTTATAAATGACAAGAAGACCTCAAAGATTGAAAATGGTAATCAATCTGAAAATACAAAATCAATTTATAGTGATGAGGAAGATGAAGTTGATGTTGAGGTTGATCTTGAAGGAGAGTGGATTTGTGCTCTTGATGAATTAGACAAGTTGAAGAAAGAGCATACCAAAACAAAGAACAATGCCTTAAAATAACAAGAATAACTAGAAAAGAGTATTGTCACTCTAAAGACACAGTTGGAAGAAGTGCAAAGAATAATTGAAGTTTTGAAGTCAGAAGTTGAGGCAAAGCAAATAGAATGTCATGAGTTGGAACAAGAGGTAGTGAATCTGAGGAAAGAGTTGGGAACTTGTCAAGAAGATCTGAAGTTGAGAATGAAAAATGAGTGCAACACTAATGCACTAAATGATTTACTTGGTAAGCAGAAAAAGAACAAAGATTATAGTGGTGTTGGCTATGAACATGGTGAGAGCTCAAATATGGTTGGAAAACCCAGGAAGAAGATTGTTTTCACTGTTACCACTAGTGAAAATGTTGTTGCCCCAAGAGATAATATTGATGCTGCTCCAAGAGATGGTATTGATGCTGCAACAAAAGAAAATGTTGCTATGCCAAGAGATAGTGTTGCTGCCCCAAAGGATAACGTTGTTGTCCTACATGTTAATAATGCTGCCCCAAGAATGAGAAGGTCCATTGTTGTTATGGAAACAACTAGAAAATTTTCTTGATACAATAATTGGTATGCCCCTAAGTTTTATGGTTATTGTTTTAGATGTAATGCATATGTTCATAAATTCATTAATTGCAAAATGGTAAAAAGAGCAGCTCCAAATTTCATGAGAAAAAATCCTTTTGCACCTTTGAGAGATTTGGATATAGAGTGTTACAATTGCAATAATCTAGGACATAGAAGTGTAGATTGTAAAACTTTAAGTCAGACTGGTAAAAACTTTAACTTTCCTATGTTCAATGAGAAGATTGAATGCTATTATTGTCATAACTATGGACACACAACAAAGTTTTGTAGAGCAAGATCTACTAAACTTGAGAAGAATACAGTTGTTGCCCCCAAGAACAAAAATGAAGAAAAATTAGCATCAAAGAAGAATGAAACCAAACAAGAATGGAAAGAAGTGAGTAAAGATAAAGTTCAATCAAACATGTTAGCACAAAAAAAATTACACACAGAGAAGAAAAATTTATAGTTGATAGATAGTGGCTGCTCCAACCACATGACTGGCGACAGGAACAAGTTCAAATAGTTAGAAGATTGGAACGATGGTTCAGCTAAGCTTGGTAATAACTCCTCAATCAAGATAAAAGTTAATGGAACCTTAAGCATTGATGGGAAACAAATAACAAAGGATGTATATTATGTTGAAGGGCTGAAACACAACTTACTCAGTGTAAGTCAAATGTGTGACAACGGTTATAAGTTTTCATTTAGTTCCAAAGGATGTGAAATCAAGAAAGAGAATAATGGAAGATTAGTTGTTGAAGGTAAGAGAACTGATGGAAATGTCTTGATGAGGGCGTAGCCTGAGACTTAGAAAATAACCCACAAACAAGAGAATAATTTTATTATTCAAAAAATGGAGCTTCTTACATGTAGAGGATCTCAAATCCCCAAGTTCTACAACACATGCAAGTTACAGAAAGCTACAGAATCACCCTTTCATAATATGCGAGCTTGTCCCCAAAAAGTTACCCAAAAATTAGAAACCCGCCCATAAATAGAGCTCCTCTTTAGTTTGGAGCCAAAACAACATTCAAATTTGAGTTTAGGCGGTTTGGCACGAAAATTACAAAATGAAGTTCAAATTTCAAAAGAACATTTGCAATTGTATCTTCTAGAAAGTGCCCAACTTCCGGGGCCATAACTTTTGATCCGCGACTCTAATTCACTTAACCGCTTGAACCGCTGGAAAGGTCTCGGTCAATAACGCTCAAAATTGCTACCAATTTTGCAAGTTTCAGGTTTTACCGAACTCAAGTGCCTCAAATCTAACTCAAGATTTTCGTGTGCAACTGGGAAATTAAAACTCGCAAATATCTTTCCACCCGGAATAGAAAATAAAACCAGAATTGGGAATTTCATTATGATGAAAAGGGTATCCAAAAATGTAAAAACATCTAAAACTGAGAAACTTGAAATTTAACTTATTTTTGGTGATGCAAGATTGCCCTTACACCACTTGGATGCTCCTGCATCGCATTGACTCCAGTAATTTGAGAGAAGTGACCCCGTCACTTCTCGATGGTGGAGGAAAACCCAAATGAATTAGATCATTTTAGGCAACCAAGATGAATCTTCAACGGCCTTCCTTTCCATTTTATCGGATATTCTTCATACTGCATGTTCCTGGTACTCCTTCCCACACTTTTATCCGGGATTTCTTCAATCTCCTCCTTTTTAAGTAGGTGTTGGAATCCCACGTGTTCCATCGTTGGTACTTCCTCTATACCACCTTCATGATACTCTGTCAAATCTGAAATGTTGAACACAGGGGAAATGTTGAATCCATCTGACAACTCTACCTCATATGCATTCCCTGAATCATGCCTCTTCAAAATTTTTACAGGGACCGAACTTCTTCATCTTCAATTTGTTATATCTCACTGGAAACCTTTCCTCAAGTGGACCATCACTTCATCACCAATCTGAAACTCCTTCCTCCTCTTCTGATCTGCCTTAGCCTTATACTGCATATTCATCTTGTTAATATGTTCTCTTACCTTCTCATGTATATCCTTGATGTGTTCTACAAAATCTTCAGCTTCAGCACTTATTTTCTTCTTTTGGTCCATCTTCCTCAATTCTGAGCTATTCTGGGGCTACCTTCATACACAATCTAGAATGGTGATCTACCAGTGCTTTGTTGATAGAATTGTTGTAAGAAAATTCTGCTTGGGGTAAGATCAAGTCCCATCCCTTGGGTTTATCTCCTACCAAACATCTCAGTAGGTTACCCAGACTCCTGTTAACAACCTCTGTCTACCCATCTATTTGTGGATGGTGTGCAGAACTAACTTCAACTCTGTCTTTAGCTTCTTCCACAAGGTCCTCCAAAAGTACCCCACAAATTTGGTGTCAAGATCTGAAACAATACTCTTTGGTAGACCATGTAGCCTCACCTCCTCTTTAAAGAACAAGTCAGCAATGTGGACTACATCATGGGTCTTCTGACATGAAATGAAATGTGTCATCTTCGAAAACCTAGCAACCACCATAAAGACTGAATCATTCCCTCATTGTGTCCTTGGAAAACTAAGAACAAAGTCCATACTTATATCCTCCCATGGCCTCTCTGGTACAGTAAGGGCTGATATAAGCCAGTATTCTAACTCACTCCTTTAGCCATCTGACATACCCTGCAGCTTTGTACAAACTTCTTCACATCCTGTGACAACTGAGGCCAATAATAATGCTCACTGATAATGGCAATGGTCTTATCCCAACCAAAATGTCCTGCCATTCCTCCACTATGCTTCTCCTTTATTAGGTTCTCCCTCATGGAACTCCTCGAATACACAATTGACTTCCCTTAAATAACATGCCATCCCGGATTATCAAATCTAGCCACCTTGTCTTCCACTGTAACAAGGTCCTGTGCTTTTCAAGCCTCCTGAAAATCGATCTTCTGCGACAGGTCTTAAGTTCATTGAACCCAACCACTTCAATCTGCATCTTTGTCATCAATGTATGCCTCCTACTTAAGGCATCTGCAACCCTATTTGACTTCCCACTCCTATGTTTCAAAACAAAGGTATAACTCTGCAAAAACTCTACCCATTTCATATGCCTCTGATTTAATTTTCCCTGACTATTTAGGTACTGCAAGGCCTGATGATCAGTATATAGAACAAATTCCTTCGGCAACAAATAATGTCTCCATTTCTTTAATGCTTGAACTATTGCATAAAATTCCTGATCATATACATAATACTTTATCTTGGCATCATTTAACTTTTCACTGAAAAGGCAATGGGCTTACCTTCTTGGCTCAACACTGCTCTAATGGCACAACCTCTGGCATCACAATCCACCTGAAACACCTTGTTGAAATTCTAGGAGGCTAGAACAGGTTGCTCTATCACCTTCTGCTTCAACAGTTCAAAACTTTTTTCCGCTCCACTGCTCTACTTGAATTCTTTTCTATCCCTCTCTCATTGTTTCAGTCAGGGGTCCACAAATACTACTGAAGTTTCTAATGAACTTTCTATAAAAACTAGCCAAACCATGGAAAAATCTCACCTCGGTAGCAGTTCTTGGGGTAGGCCATTCTAGAATAGCCTTCACCTTCTCTGGGTCCATCTTGAGACCTCCTGCTGAGACAACAAAACCAAAGTACACTAACTCCCTCTTCACAAAACTGCACTTCTTCAGATTAATCAACAGTTTCTCTTCTCTTAACTTCTCAAAGGCTCTCCGAATATGCATCATATGCTCATCCAACTTCTTATTGAAAATCAAAATATCATCTAAATACACAATAACAAAACTTCACAAAAATTCTTTTAGTACCTCGTTCATGAGCAGCATGAATGTGCTTGGTGCATTGGTTAGCCCAAAAGGCATGACTAACCACTTGTACAGGCCTTCTTTGGTCTTGAAGGCAGTCTTCCATTCATCTCCCTCTCGAATCTGAATCTGGTGATATCCACTCTTCAGATCAATCTTTGTGAAGTATTGAGCTCCACTCAAACATTCCATCAGGTCATCCATCCTTGGCAAGGGAAATCTGTACTTGATTGTTATCTTGTTTATAGCTCGAGAATCTGTACACATCCTCCACTCCCCATCCTTCTTTGGTGCTAGTACTGCAGGTACTGCACATGGACTCAAACTCTCCCGTATCAAACCCTTTCTCAACAACTCTTGAACTTGTCTATTCAACTCCTCATTTTCTGCTGGAGTCATTATATGAGCTACCTTATTTGGTAAACTGGCTCCAGAATCAAGTCAATCGATGACTGATCTTCCTTATTGGAGGTAAACCTCGGTACATTATCAAACAATATCTGAAACTCATCCAACATCGAAACTTCTTGGAACCTTCTCACTATCCTCCTTACTCACTCTAGGAATCAATGCATAACACACACGCTCATGCTTCATACCTTCTAAAATTTTTCTTCCATCTACATAATAAATTCTAGCACTACTGCATACCTTTTCTTCGGTCTCCTTTAGGGGTTTCAACTTGTGATGAACCCCATCCTTTGTCAAGGAATAAGTGTTTGCATGGCCATCATGTATAGCTCACCTATCAAAATGCCATGGCCTCCCCAACAACATGTGACATGCATCCATGGGGATGATATCACAGAGTACCTCATCATGGTAGCTCCCGATCTTGAACTTTACTAGGCACTGCTCATTGACCAAAACTTTGTGGTCCTTCTGCAACCAGGCAATCCGATATAGATGCGGGTGTCTTTCCCTCTTTAGCTTCAACTTTGTGACCATCTCTTCTGACACCAGATTATCGATGCTCCCACTGTCAATAATGACATCACAACATTTTCCTTCACACTTGCACCTTGTGCGAAACAAATTCTTTCTCTATTCTAGTTCCTTTTCCTTAGTCATCAGGCTCTCCTAATCACTAGGGCTTCCCCCTTTCAGCATCATCTGAATGTTTAGATTGGGCCTCCCCATCTACATGCGCAACCCTTCCATGACCTTCTGCCTTTGTCTACCCTTCTTGGTGTTGTGGACATTCATAGGCTTGATGCCCTTCTTCACCACATTGGAAACACATTCCTTTGAAACCACCTCTTCCATCCTTGTCCATATCTCCCTCGTCCTCTACCTCTTTAATCACCACTGTTTTGATCATGAAGGCGATAGAAGTTGTTTCCTTTGGCTTCACTGTACCCACATCTTCACTTTTCTTTTCATCATCATTTCAGCTTCCTGAAGGTCTTCCACTGCCCCTTCCACTTTGACCTCCTTGTCCTTTTTGCTTGCCATCAAATCTTTTGTTCAGCTTCTCTTCCACTTTTAGAGAAAACTGATACACATCCTCAATGGTGGTCATTCTGACTAGGCTTAACTCCTCTTGAATGCTCGGTCATAACCCATTAAGATATCGAGCTACCTTCTCCTTATTGGCCTCTATGTGGCCCGTTCTAATGATTATCTTATGAAAATCTTCAGTATATTCTTTCACAGATCTGCTTCCTTGCTTCAACCCTTGCAATTTCTTCAATAGATCTAACTCGTAGTCCACTGGTATGAACTGCTTCTTCAGTTTCTCTACCATATGATCCCATCTAGTGATCTTTCCTTTTCCTCTTCGATTTCTTTCCAACTTGACCTCTTTCCACCAAATCTGGCATGGCCCTTCAGCTTCATTTTCGCAAAATTAACCTAATCCGGGTCCTCTATTTCCTCATACTCAAAATATTTTTCTAGCTCGTTGATCCAGTCGATCAACTCTTCCGGGTTCAGACTTTCAGAATAACTGGGGACTTCTACTCTAGGTCTTTTCCTGATCTTCGAAATGGCCCTTTTAGCCGCATTTGGTCTTGATCAATTTCTTCTTCTCTTCTACATTTGAACCTTCTTCCTCTCCTTCATCCTCACTTTCCTCCCTCGGGTTTAACCCTCTTCTCAACTGCTCTTATAACGCATCAATCTGTCTTTGGAGGGCTGCCAGTGCATCTCTTCCACCAGCATTTATGCTGCCTCAACCACCTCTGGCACCACCACGCCTACCAGGCATCACTCTTGGAGGCATCTTTCTTGACCTCAACCCACAACCACGGTCCTGGTGCGAACTGCCTCATGATCGGCGATCTGTCCACACGCTCAAGATAACCTCACTCTGATACCACTTGATGAGGGCACAGCCTAAGACTTAGAAAATAACCCACAAATAAGAGAATAATTTTATTATTCAGAAAATGGAGCTTCTTACATGCAGAGGATCTCAAATCCCCAAGTTCTACAATACATGCAAGTTACAAAAGGCTATAGAATCACCCTTTCGTAATATGTGAGCTTGTCCCCAAAAAGTTACCCAAAAATTAGAAACCCGCCATAAATAGAGCTCTTCTTTAGTTTGGGGCCAAAACAACATTCAAATTTGAGTTTAGGCGGTTTGGTGCCAAAAAATTACAACTTGAAGTTCAAATTTCAAAAGAACATTTGCAATTGTATCTTCTAGAAAGTGCGCCAACTTCCCGGGACCATAACTTTTGATTCGGGACTCCGATTCGCGAACCGTTTGAACCATTGGAAAGGTCTCGAAGTCAATAATGCGCTCAAAATTTGCTACGCCAATTTCGGCAAGTTTCGGGGCCAATCTAGGAACTCTAAGTACCTCAAATCTAACTCGACAAATCTGGGAAACTAAAACTGCAATATCTTTCCACCCAAGAATAGAAAATAAAAACTGTAAATTGGGAATTTCATTATGACGAAAAGGGTATCCAAAAATGTAAAAACATCTAAAAACTAAGAAACTTGAAATTTAACTATTTTTGGGTGATGCAAGATTGCCCTTACACCACTGGATGCTCCTGCATCATGTCTACAACTTGAAAGAATGTCATGAAGCTCAATGTATGTTTGGACAAGTGGATGAGAGTTGGTTATGGCATATGAGGTTAGGTCACATTAATTTTGACAACCTTGTCAAGGTAAGCTCAAAAGGTTATGTGCGACACATGCCAAAGATAACTAAACCAACAAACACTTTGTGATGAATGTCAAAAAGGGAAGCAAACTTAAGTTAGTTTCAAGACTAAAGAGTACTCAACCACAAGGCCACTTGAGTTAGTATATACAGATTTATGTGTTCCTACAAGGACAAGATCTTTGAATGGTGACAAATAATTTATGTTGTTGATAGATGAATACTCAAGGATGACTTGGGTAACCTTCCTACAAGATAAGTCACAAGCATTTGAAAGGTTCAAAGCATTTAGAAAAATGGTTGAGAAAGAAAGTGGTTTCAAGATGAAATGTTCAAGATCAGACCATGGTGGATAATTTGCATCAAATCAGTTTGAAGACTATTGTGAACAACATGGGATTAGAAGACAATATTTTGTTGCTCGAACACCCCAAAAAAATGGAGTTGTTGAGAGGAAGAATAGGACTGTGAAAGAAATGGAAAGAACTATGCTTAATGAGTCAAATCTGCTAGATTTTTACTAGAAATAGGTTGTTCATATAGTAGTATACACACTAAACAGAGCCCAGCTAAGAGTGCACAACAAAAGGACACCTTATGAGCTATGGTATGGTAAGAAACCTTCTATCAAATATTTTAAAGTTTTTGGAGGAAGTGTTTTATTAAGAAAGATGATGATAGGCTTGGTAGTTTTGATACAAGATGTGATAACGGAATATTCTTAGGATACTCAACTCATAGTAAGGCATATAAGTGTTTCAACAAATGCCTCAAGAGAATAGTTGAGTGTGTACATGTGAGAATAGATGAAGATTTGCAGCAGTCAAGGCAAAAATCAGAAAATAAGATTGAAGAACATCATAGTGAAGGTGAAGAGCAATTAGAAAATGAAGAAGTAGTAGAAAAACCTCCAAACAAACCCCCTAGCAAGTATGTTCAAAAGTACCACCCTGAAAATCATATTATAGGAAGCAAATATAGTGATGTACAAACAAGAAGAAGACATGGTAGAAATGATGATCAATTCAACTTGTGTCTTCTAACTGAAATAGAACCAAAGAGTTACAATGAGGCCAGCAAGAGTGAAGATTGGATAAAGGCTATGAAAGAGGAGCTACAACAGATTGAAAGAAATAAAACATGGGATTTAGTTCCAAGGCCAATTGATAAGAACATTATTGGCACAAAATGGGTCTACAGAAACAAAGTAAATGAAGAAGGTAAAGTGATTAGAAATAAAGCTAGACTAGTATACAAAAGATGCTCACAAGTCGAGGGAATAGATTTTGAGGAAACATTTGCCCCGATTGCAAGATTAGAGGCTATTAGAAAGTTCTTAGCATTATCAGCATATAAGAACTACAAATTTTATCAAATGGATGTTAAATCTACATTCTTAAATGGTAACCTTGATGAGGAAGTCTACATGGAGCAACCTGAGGGTTTGAGTTACTTGAAAAAGGAGATTATGTATTCAGATTGAGAAAATCACTATATGGATTAAAACAAGCCCCTAGAGCATGGCACTCTAGATTGGACATATATTTGCATTAGCAAGGCTTCAAAAGAGGGTGTGTTGACAACAATCTCTACACCAAAGTGGAAGGTAATCATATGATTATCATTGTTATTTATGTAGATGATATCATCTTTGTTGGAAGTCATGATGATTTGTGCAAGAAATTTACTGATCAAATGCAACAAGAATTTGAAATGTCAATGATAGGTGAACTGCCCTACTTTCTTGATTTACAAATTTCATAATTAGACAAAGGAATTTTTATTTCACAAATCAAGTATGCTAAAAACATGTTGAAAAGGTTTCAAATGGATGATTGTAAGCATGTTAGTACACTTATGATTACTGGGTGTAAGTTGTCCAAGAATGATGATTCACTAGATGTTGATCAAACCATGTTTAGATCCATGATTGGTAGTCTATTGTACCTTACTACCTCTAGACCAGATATTGTACAAACAGTTTGTATGGTAGCTAGATTTCAAGCTTCTCCAAAGCAATCTCATTTGAATGATGTAAGAAGAGTTTTTCAGATATTTACAAGGTAGTTTGACCTATGGTTTATGGTATGCTAAACATGATGACTTCACTTTGCAAGCTTACATAGATGCAAATTGGGCTAGGTGCATAGACGATAGGAAGAGCACGAGTGGAGGTGATTTCTTCCTTCATGGTAGATTGGTCTCTTGGAACAATAAAAAACAAGAATCTATTTCGCTTTCTACAGTTGAAGTAGAGTACATAGTTGTTGCCTCATGTTGCTCTCAAGTTCTCTGGATGAAACAAACTCTAAAAGATATTCAGGTAGAATATTTAGAACCTATTTCCATTATGTGTGACAATTCTAGTGCAATCAATCTCTCAAAATCTAGTTATGCACTCACTGACCAAGAACATAGCTATTAAGTACCATTTCTTGAGAGAAAAAGTGAGTGAAAAAGAAGTTCAACTTGAATATGTGAATACTGGTGAGCAAATAGTTGATATTCTTACCAAACCATTGCCCAAAGCGCATTTGAGTATTTGAGAATGAGATTGGGAGTTGTATCTCCCTCTTCCAATACTTAGTTGGATACAAAAGTTTATGTTTCAGGGGGAACTTATTGGGATTTTTTTCTACTCCAAGGGGGTAGAAGTGTTAAGTTTGAAGTTGAAGAAGAGATGGTTGTTGCTCTAACAATAATTTTTGATGTTTGTTGCCCTTTACATGTTTCTTAAGAAAGAGGATTATTGTTGTCCAAGAGTATTGTTGCTCTTTATGCTGGAACATGCATTATCTTATGTTTAAATGTAACATATGCACCTTGTTATGTTCATGACAGGGGGAGACAATTTGCACATGGTGTGTTCAATTAGTTGTCTACTTAGTTTTGTGCCACAGGGGGAGAAGATGGTCTGAAAGTTATGCAAGCACAGTGGTATCTGATTTGAAAGTGATCTTTATGGCACCCTTTTCCATTATTGTAAAAGGGGGAGAAAGAATCTTTAAGGTCAAGTTGTGAATTTTATCTGGATGATGTGGAGATCAAACTTCAGTTGGTAGCATAATGATTCGATTGGTTGACATCAATTCCAAAGGGGGAGATTGTTGGCATTAGATGGAGCTTGTTGGCATTTGAGTTTTGATTGGTTGGCATTAGATTGCCATTGATGTCAACTCATGGTATACAATGTTTGTATGTAGCTATAGGAATAGGTATAGCTACAAAAACATCTTAGTTTGCAGTTATAGTTGTGTGCAGTTCATGCGACAAGAAGATGACTTCCTGGCGACAAGAGCTTCATAGTGACCAACCTTAATAGTTGGTTACTATTTTAATATGCAAAAACCCAACTTTGCAGCTTGGACTAATGAGTGAAAGCTGATGTGGCTAAAGGAGATTGGAAGAGTGGTGATTTAGTAATTATGTGGAGTTGTGGCCGATTAACTCATTATTTCTCTTGCTAGGGTTTTATGTATGTGTAGATTTTTGTTGTGTGTGGTTACAAAAGATTGGATTTTTTTTTCAATGCTTAGAGATTATGACAACTACATGATAATATGCAGCCAAATTAAACTTTAGTCGAAGCTTTTGTTCAAAAACTAGCCTATCTAAGAAGAAGTCATTGCATTGAATCCTTCAGCTACTCCAGAAAAGCATTAAATTTTGCAGATGGAAGAACATGAAAAAGGATAAGATTTAGGTTTTTATCTCTTTGCAATCATAGTAGACTGTTAAAGGAGATTAGGGTAGATGCAAAAGTTCTAATGATAGTGATAAGTTATCTCACATGGTGCTACAAGAATATCAACTCGATATGCTACAAAAATACCAAGAATATCATAAATCTGCTACAGAAAAGTCAGAAAGTTACTGAAAAAAAATTGCAAAATTATTTGTTTAAACATTAGGGCTTCAAAATCTCTTTGTTCTGCAACTCTAATGATAAAAGGATTGTTATTTTTCATTGCTAGTGTGTGTAAAAGAGAGAGAGACTGGTTTTGAGTGGAGAGAAGATTAGATGACTCTGTAAAAATAGAGTGTGCATTTTTTCTGAGTGTAGAATGTTTTCATTTGTTATAGAAGTGTGAGAAGTAATATGTTAGTTTTGTAGAGACTTATTATGTGGATGTAGAAGAGATCACAAAGATTGGTGTGAAGCTGAAAGAGAGCAGAAAAGAGTCATTTACGAAGACTTGTAGAGTTAGTTGATGATTGAAGACCAGAGGTTGTTTGAGGACAACAAATCAACAAAGTCTTCATAAGTTCAGATATCTATATGAGTTACAAAATTTCATTTGTAACATGATACTGAAATTATAATCAAAATTTCTTATTGTAAACTCATCTGAGTGGGTGCTCAGATTAGGGGTAGAAGCTCCTTTGAGTTGGTGCTCATAAACTTGGGATAGGTGTTCCTTTGAGTTGGTGCTCATAAACTTGAATTGGTGTTCCATTGGGTTGGTGCCCATACATTGTAACAGAAAAAAAATTCATTGTGAGGCTGGATTGGAGCAGTAGCCTCCAACAACTATTCTCACTGAGGTTTTTTCCCATCTTGGGTTTTTCCTCGTACATCTTGTGTTGTGGGATGCACTTTGTGTGATTGGTTTAGTTGCACTTCTTTTGCTTCTAGTTTATGCTTTTAAAGTTTATTATTTTGTTTATTAGAAAGTTAAAATTTGTAGCCCACTGATTCACCCCCCCTCTCAATGGTCTTTCTGTTCCTTCATGTTAATGAACACTTTTTTCTTCAATCCATGCTTTAATGCTATAATCTGATCCTGCAAATTGTTAGTACTTAAACCAACAAACACAAATAGGGACAAGTGCACTAGGATTTTTAAGTGCATCGATCTTCCTTCGAACAATTATGTTGGGATTTTCAAGTGCACGACTCTATCAAGCCACAAGTGTGCTACTCTGTCAAACCTGCAACAGAAAACTAGAATTAATAAATGCACTATGAAAACAAGTGTGTTGCTCTGTATCAATGAATAATTGGATACCTTTAGAGGGGGGAATGAGGTTGGCGCTGTGTCGTAGGTAGTGTGGGCATGACCTATAATGGTTGTCATCTGCATGTGGGTGCCACAACATGTATGTGGGAGTGGAGCCATTCATTGGGGGTGTGGTATGCTCAGTGTTTGTGGGTGGGGATTTTTTTGGAATTTGGAGTTTAGTTCTATATCGGTTGGGTTTTTATTCTGGGTTTCTCCTGCTAGTGTTAACATTATTTGTTGTTTCAAGTGACTGGATTTGGTGATTGGGAGAGATGTTTCAGCACAGGGATTTCTTTATTTAAGGATTTTTGTCTGGCCTTCTCTTTGGTAATGGATCGAGGGGAAGCTTCGGGGGTCAATCTTGCTTTGGACTTTCAATCTGCAGTTGGAGTGAAATATCCATCTCATGCAACAAGGTTTTTTAATAACAATATATTTTCTAATGATTTGGGGAATGGAGGAGTCGCTCCATCTAGAGGTCCCCATATTTTGAAAATTAATGGGTGCCTGGAATAAAGCAAATATAGGCCGGTATTAATGATTCAACCAAAATTGATTGCGAAGGATATTGAGTATTACTCAAAGCATTCTTTGCTCTGTAAATTTTTGGGAATGAGGGTTTCACTTCAATTTTTGGAGTTGTGGGCTCACTGTACCTAGTCCCCGGAGGGTGAGATGGAAATAATGTTATTAGTAAATATTTACTTCATGGTGACATTTAATTGCATGGTGGATCACAATAGATTGTTTGAAGGTGGGCCTTATTTACACAACCATATTGGTTTATTTATCAAACCCTAGCATGTGGGTTTTGATCCTTCAGAGGAGCTTCCGAGTTGAGTTCTGGTGTGGGTTCGTCTCCCTAAGTTTCTAGTTGAATATTGGTGCAATGACATCTTGCATTGAGTTGCTTCGCTGCTAGGGAAGTTGGTGGCTCCTCAGCAAACATAGGATAGAAAGGTAATGAATTTGGCTCACATTTGTGTTGAAATGGATTTAAATAACCCTCTTCCAAATTCTTTGGAAATTTGTGCAGGTTCGTACTCTTGGGTGCAACAACTTGATTATGAGACATTATCCTTTCGTTGTCATCTCTGTCATGAATATGGACATCTACAAAGGAGATTCCCAAAGTCTAAATCTTATGTGTCTTAGGTTCCTTAGCCTCCTCACAATCCTCCTAAGGATGATAAAGGCAAGAACCCCATTCCTGGTGAGGCTGTTGGCACAGAGGGTTTTATTCCTGCTAAGGCTCATAATAGGAACTAGGGTCAAAAGAGGACTGTTAAGGAGTGTCGAGTAGAGGATACCTTTAATAGAATTGAGGTTCTGGATGATCTTAGTCAGCAGGAGGTGAATTCGGGAATGATGTTTATGGATCAGGGTGGTTCGGATGAGGTTCAGGAAGGAATCATTCTAGATTTCAACCAAACTTCTTAGGAGACTGGGACTTTGCAAATGGAAACAAATCTGAGTTTGGTGGTTCATGGGAGGTCTGAGACTCTTGTGGATACAAAGATGGTGGAGGGAGAGATCTCAACTCCATTGGTGAAAGTGGGGTCTGAATTGACAAAAGGCAACAAGGCTTCTCCTTCGTTGGGAATTCTTCAAAAAGACCTAAGGAAAGGGATTGCTTAGAAACCTTCTAAAGTTGGGATAAAGAAGGATGTGGAAAAAATAAAGTTGATGGGGGAGACTTTGGTGGAGTCTAGTTCTATTAAGACCCTGAATTCCCATTTTTCTAACCCTCCAAAATGATCATCCTCTCTTGGAATGTAAGGGGATTGAACAATGGCCCTTGACAAAAAGTTGTTCGAGATTTGGTGAGAACTCATTCTCTTGATGTTGTTTTTTTATAGGAGACTAAGTTAACTATTGAAGGTATGATTGGTTTGGTGCCTAATTTGTGGGGGCAGGGTGATTTCTAGTGTATTGGGGCTCATGGTAATGCAGGGGGTGTGGCTTGCCTATGGAACCCATTGAAGATCTGTCCTCTTTGTTGGATGTCCTCCAAGTCTTCCATCTCTGTGGTTGCTTCAAGCCTACAGTCCAAGGAAACTATTCTTATTTCAAACATCTATGTGCTTTCTAATTTTCTTGGCAAGAAATTATTGTGGTTTCATATTAATTTTATTCTGAGCCTTGCTCCTTTTTCCCTTGGATTATTGCGGGTGATTTCAATGCCATTATTGAGTTGGATGAGAAGAAGGGTGGTATTGCGAGATTGGAGCCCTCTGCTTTCCTTCTTCATGATAACATTATGCATTGAATCTGGTTGACATTAAGCCCTGTAAGGGTCAGTTTACTTGGAACAATAGGAGAATGGGAGAGAACTATATTGTTCAAAAACTTGATTGTTTCTTGGTTTCCTATTTTTGGGTTGGTGGATGGTGGTCTACTTACTTTGAGATTTTGGACTGGAGGGGCTCGGATCACTGGCCTATTAAGTTATCTTCTACTTCAGCATGTGTTTCTCGGTCCCCCTCTTTCAAGTTCCAACTTATGTGGTTAAGAGATTCTTCTTTGCAGGAGCAAGTGGCTGAATGGTGGAGGAGGGGAAGACCTGCTTATGGCACTGCTATATATTTTTTTTCCAAACTAATACAATATGTATAATATCAACTCAAAAGGTGGAATAGGCAGTGCTTTGGAAATGTTTTTCATGCTAAGGTTGCTACTCAAGCTGACTTGGATGTCATTAATCAGGAGATAAGGGAGTTTGGTATTTCTAATAATTTACTAAGGGAGGAGGCAAGGGATTTGAAGGCTTTGGAAGAGTGTGAGTTGCATGAGGAAATCTATTGGAAAAAGAAGGCTTGAGTTGAGTGGTTACAGGAGGGAGACAAAAACACCACTTTTTTCTTCAACTCGATGATAGCCAAGAGACATGGTAATTTTATGCATGTTCTTATGAATGACAAGGGTGAGCATTTATCTTCTTTGCAGGATATGTCTAGAGAAGCTTCGTAGTTATTTGTTGTTGGATGTTGTGGTTGTGTTGCTAATATGTGGTTGTTATTGATGTCAACACTATTAGCATTAATGTTTTAGAGGTTGTATATGTCGAGGATATTGAGAAAATTGTAAATGAAATAAGTTGCAGGTTGTCAGTGGTGAAGTGAAGTTCAGTCGGTCGATTAGTTTAGTATATTGATGATCATAGGTTGTGGATTAAAGGTTTTCTTGTCAAGTATACCTAGTTTATCAACGTTAAGTTTCAGAGATCCACATGAAGATTTGATCGAGTTATGAGCAGTTGTGTTTTGTAAGTTTTTTTGTTGCTTCAGTTGGTGTTCCTGAGTAAAGGTGATGAGATTTTAGCAAGTTCAATTGTTTCAGATGCTTCTCTAATGTTTCATGATGTTTTTGGATGTTTCTAGATCATGCTCTATCTATTTTGCACGTCCGCATTGATTGTTGTGCTCGCGATTGAATATTTTCTCTTGTGTGTTCATGTTTTTCATGTTCTTGGCCGACAGGGTGTTGTAGCATGTTGTGGATCTTCGAGGAACAATTATTTGAGGTGTTTTCATGTACAAGTATTTTATTTTGGGTCTCCACTATGTTGTGGACAACCTTGGTTGATTCACATTGATAATTATTCATTATTTTGGGCCGACGGTTTTCATATGTTTTATTATTTTATTGAGGCCGACATGTAGCGATGTAATTTCTTGTTGTGGATATATATGAGAATTTTTTTCATCATTCTAAGGCATGAGTATGTGAAGTGTGTGAGTCCTATGTGTGAATAAAGTTCATATATTTTGAAGGTATAAGTAGAGTGTGAAGAAGAATGAGTAGATTGTGAAGAAGTCTTCATGTGCTTAACCGAAACTGTAATCAGGCATTAGCAGATGCTATTTCTCTCAGTTCACATCCTATGGATGTAATCCAAATATTTTTGTAAGATAGTGAGTCTTCCTTTTGTAATTGAGTAGTGAGCTCTAGGTAGTGCGCCTGAATGCATGTGCATTCCCCATATTTTGTTTTATAATTTTAACATGGTATAATCTTGTGGACTAATCTCCACCATGGTTTTTCCCCTAACAGGGTTCCCACATAAAAAAATCTTGGTGATATGTGTGTTTCTGATGTGTTGTTGATTTATGCTTTCATGGTTATTGATCAGATCTTAGAATAAGGTTAATAAGCTTAATAAGTTTAAAATTTTGTGACAATTGATTCAACCCCCCTCAGTTGTTTGCCCTTGTGTTGCCAACAATTGGTATCAGAGCAGGTTCCTTGGAAGAAGTTTAACAGCTTGAGGTGATCTGGGATGGTGACATACAAGAAGGATAGTCTGAGATTTGATGGAACAAATTATTCTCTGTGGAAAACTCGAATGGAGTGTCATTTGAGATGCATTGGTGAACCCTACTAGAAAATTACAAAGAATGGGTATGTTATTCCACAGAATGGCCCTTCTACTCAAGATGATATTAAGGAAGTTGAATATAATATTAGGGCTAAGGAAGCATTGTTGAGTGCTTTGAATAATTCTAAGATAACAAATGTTATGGATTTGATGACTGCTTATGAGATATGGAAAAAGTTGGAAACTTTGTATGAAGGTGATGCTAATGTGAAGATTGCTAAGTTGCAAAGTCTGAAAGAGAAATATGAAATGTTGAGAATGGGTGATGATGAGAACATTACTTCTTTCATGCAAAGAGTGAATGAACTTGTGTGTGGTATCGGATGTGTTGGTGGGCGATTGGAAGAATCAGATATTTTTGCTAAGGTGCTTAGATCCTTTCCTACTACTTACAAAGTCAAAGCTACTGCTATTAAGGAGCTCTGAACTATAACAAATGTAACCAGAGATATGTTGATTGGTAAGCTTACAACTTTTGAGTTGAGTGAATTTGGTGATGCTCTTCCTAAGATAGAATTTTCATTCAAGGCTACTACTTCCAGAAGAGATAAACAGAGATATGATCCAGGTGAAAGTTATGCTAGAAAGGTATTCAAGTATGAGGAAGAAATGAGATAGATTGAAGAAGAAGAAAGAGAATTGAATGAGCTTGAAGCACTTATTGTCAAAAGGGAAGCCAAAGAAGAAGGTAAGTATAAAGGGGAATTACCTATTAAATGTTTTTCTTTCAATAAGATAGGTCATTTTGCATCAATATGTCCGGAAAGAGTTCCTAAGCCAAGACCTAACAAGCCTAGATTTCAAAGAAAGTGCTATTATACTATTGATGGAGGTGTGACAGATGATGAATTTGATAAAGGAAATGCAAGTGAAGATGAGTGGGTATTCTAAGTGTCAAAGAAATGGTTGACAAGGGATACAATCTTCAATTCAAGGATGGAAAGTATAGAATATTGGGAAGTTCCAAAAATGTGATTGCTTCAGGAACAAAAACAAAAGGTAATATCTTTCACCTGAATGCTGCTGATAAAAGTTATCTGATTGCTCAAGTTAATGAAAGTTGACTGTGGCATAGGAGAATGTGTCATGTAAACTTTGACAATATTATCAAGATAAGTTCTACTCAGGCAGTGAGAGATCTTCCTAAGTTGGTAAAGCCTACTAATACTATATCCAAGGAATGTCAGTTAGGGAAGCAAACTAGAACTTCTTTTTGGAGAAAACAACATTGTTCAAATGAAGTGTTGGAGCTTGTTCATACTGATTTGTGTGGTCCTTCTAGAGTCGGGAGTTTACAAGGAGACATGTACTTCATGTTACTTATTGATGATTATTCTAGATTGATGTGGGTTGCTTTCTTAAGGGGGAATTTTTTTTTTTTTTTTAGACTGCAGGAATCGGGTAGCATGACCCCTATAAACTGCAGTGCACCTGTAAACTTTTTAACGGACCCGGCAATCGGGCGCGACACGGCATCACGGACGAGGGGAGACTAGAACTCGTGACCAGCAGAGCCGCAACGGAATTACTTAGCCAACCGAGCTAGGGCCCCCGCCCATTTTAAGGGGGAAATTTGAAGCTCTAGAGAAATTCAAGATTTTTAAGGCTATGGTTGAGATAGAGATAGGTCTGAAGATTAAATGTTTGAGATCAGATAGAGGTGGTGAATTCACTTCCCATGAGTTTAATTCTTTTTTTGAAGTGCATGGGATAAAGAGACAATTATTTGCCCTGCAGACCCCTAAGCAAAATGGAGTTGTGGAAAGGAAGAACATGATAGTTCAAGATGTTGCTAAGACTATGATGTTGGAAGGAAATGTTCCTCATATCTATTGAAGAGAGGTTATGAGTATTGTTGTTTACATTTTAATCGGGTACAAGTCAAAGGTGATACTGATAAGACCCCTTTTGAGCTATGGTTTGGTCATAAGCCTACTGTTAGATACTTCAAAAATTTTGGGAGTAAATGCTATATCAAAAGAGATGAAGAGATAGGAAAGTTTGATGCTAGAAGTGATGAAGGAATATTTCTTGGTTATTCTACTAAGAGCAAGGTCTACCAGTGCTACAATAAGAGATTAAGGAAAGTAGTTGAAAGTGAAAATGCTAGGGTTGATGAATACATAGCTAGACCATCCAAAACATGTGGATATGATTCAGATGATCAGAATAATAGTTCAGCCACAGGAAAGAAAGTTCAAACTCAAAATCAAGTTCAAATCATTCTGGTGAATAAAGAAAATCAAAAGGAACTAGTGAAAGTGTAGAAGAGATATCACAAGAGCTAGAAGTTCAAGAACATCCTAAGACTCCAAGGTATGTAAGACTAAATCATTCAGAAGATCAGATTATAGGTGATAAGAACAAAGGTGTTCAAACTAGGGGAAAAATTGTAGAATAATATTGTTCGATTTCAAAGACTGAGCCTAATAGTGTGAATGAAGCATGCAAAGATGAACATTGGATGGAAGCAATGAAAGAAGAGCTACAACAAATTGAGAAAAATCATACATTGATTCTTGTTCCTAGACCTAAGGACAAAAATGTAACTGGAACTAAATGGGTCTTTAGAAACAAGTTGAATGAGCAAGGAAAAGTGATTAGAAACAAAGCAAGATTGGTGTGTAAAGGATATTCTCAGATGGAAGGAATTGAATTTAAAGAAACTTTTTCCCCTGTTGCTAGGATTGAAGCTGTGAGATTATTTCTTGCTTATGCTTCTTACAAAAACTACAAGGTTTATCAGATGGATGTCAAGTCTACATTTCTAAATGGCGAACTAGAAGAAGAGGTATATGTTGAGCAACCTAATGGATTTCAATTGATTGATCAAGGAGATATGGTTTGTCAGTTGAAGAAAGCATTGTATGGACTTAAGAAAACCCCAAGAGCATTGTATGCCAGATTGGACAAGTATTTGTTGAAGCTTGAATTTAATAAAGGTATTGTTGATAGTAATTTGTATTTCAAGATTGATGATGATAAAGATTTGATTGTTGAAGTCTTTGTTGATGACATCATTTTTGGAGGAGATGATAGTTTCTGTATGAAATTTGCTAATGAGATGAAAAATGATTTTGAGATGTCTATGATTGGTGAGATGAAATTCTTTTTGGGATTGCAAATTACTCGGTTAGATAAAGGGATCTTTATATCTCAGTCCAAGTATGTGAAGGAATTGTTGAAGAAGTTTGGTATGGAAGATTCAAAGCCAATTGGTACACCCATAGTGACTAGATGTAAATTGACAACAGATGATGATTCTCTGAAAGCAAATCAAACTAGATACAGATTGATGATTGGTGGATTGCTTTATTTGACTCAAACTAGACCAAATATCATGAATGTTGTATGCATTGTTGCAAGATTTCAAGTTGATCCTAAGGAATCTTATGTAATTATTGTGAAGAGGATTTTCAAATACTTGAAGGGGACAGTTGATTTTGGCCTGTGGTATCCTAAAGATGATAATCTTACTTTAAGTGCTTTTACTAATGCTAATTGGGCAGGAGATGTGAATGACAGGAAGAGTACTAGTGGTGGTGCATTTTTCTTAGGTAAGAAGCTAATTTCATGGTTAAGTAAGAAGAAGAATGCCATTTCTTTATCTACTATAGAGGCAAAATACATTGTTGTTGCTAACAATTGTACTCAAGTATTATGGATGAAGTAGATGTTGAAAGATATCAGAGTTGTGTATGATGAACCTATTGTTATATTCTGTGATAATTCAAGTGCTATTAACATTTCAAAGAATCTGGTGTTGCATTCAAAGGCCAAGCATATATCTATCAAGTTTCACTTTTTGAGAGAGAAGGTGAGTGAAAAGGAAGTCAGACTGGAGTATGTGCCTACTAAGGAACAAATTGCAGAATATTTACCAAGACTTTGCCTAAGGATATTTTTGAGTATCTCAGAGGGAAGCTAGGGGTGATTACCCCTCCTAATCAGAACTAAGATACATTACTTTGCATCAGTCTGTGCATTTCATAGTCATATCTTGATCTGGATTGATGTTGTGGTGGTTGCTACTCAAGGGGAGTAGTCAGATGTTCAGATATGTGGTTCAGAGCTTGTGTGGAGAAAATAGATCTTTGTCATTGATGTCAAAGGGGGAGAAGAGTCAAGTGAAAAACTATGAATTATCTAAAGAGAAGAGTCATGTGGAGAGAAGATTTGTGTAAAATAATTGAGGAGAAAAGAGTCAAAACCTAAGGGGGAGTAAGTGCTAAAGATAGTTGGCTTGATGGTGTTTTTTACAACATGTGTTGCCATCAATGCCTGTTGTGGTTGTTTTGTTAATATTTGGTTTTCATTGATTTCAACACTATTAGCATTAATGTTTTAGAGGTTGTATATGTCGAGGATATTGAGAAAATTATAATGAAATAAGTTGTAGGTTATTAGTGGTGAAGTTCAGTTCAGTCAGTTGGTTAGTTTAGTATATTGATTATCAGAGGTTATGGATTAAAGCATATCTTTTTGAGTATATCTATTTTATCCACATTAAGTTTTAGAGATCCGCATGAAGATTTGATCAAGTTATGAGCAGTTGTGTTTTGTCAGTTTTTATGTTGCTTTAGTTGGTGTTCCTGAGTAAAGGTGATGAGATTTTGGAAATTTCAATTCTTGTAGATGATTATCTAATGTTTCATGATGTTTGTGGATGTTTCTAGATCATACTCTATCTATGTTTCACATCTGCATTGATCATTGTGCTCGCGATTGAAAATTTTCTCTTGCATGTTCATATTTTTCATGTTCTTGGCCGACAGGGTGTTGTAGCGGGTTGTGGGTCTTCAAGGAATAATTATTTGAGGTGTTTTCATGTTCGAGTATTTTATTTTGGGTCTCCACTATGTTGTGGCCCAACTTGGTTGATTTGCATTGATAATTATTCATTGTTTTGGGCCGACAATTTGCATATATGTTTTATTATTTTATTGAGGCCGACATGTAGCAATGTAATTTCTTGTTGCAGATATATATGAGTGATTTTTTTATCATTTGAAGGCATGAGTATGTGAAGTGTGTGAGTCCTATGTGTGAATAAAGTTTAGATCTTTTGAAGGCAGAAGCAGAGTGTGAAGAAGAATGAGCTGAGTGTGAAGAAGTGTTCATGTGCTTAACCAAAACTGTAATGAGGCATTAGTAGATGTTATTTCTCTCAATTCAAATCTTGTGGATGTAATCCAAATCTTTCTATAAGACAGTGAGTCTTCCTTTTGTAATTGAGCAGTGAGCTTTAGGTAGTGCGCCTGAATGCATGTGCATTCCCCATATTATTTCTTTATAATTTTAATAGTGTATAATCTTGTGGACTAATCTCCACCGTGGTTTTTCCCCTAACAGGGTTTCCACGTAAAAAAATCTTGGTGTTATGTGTGTTTCTGATGTGTTATTGATTTATGCTTTCATGGTTATTGATTAGATCTGAGAATAAGGTTAATAAGCTTAATAAGTTTGAAATTTTGTGACAACTGATTCACCCCCGCCTCTCAGTTGTCTACCCTTGTGTTGCCAACATTTTCTTCTTTGTTTAGGGAGGATTCTCAGGATGGTTTGGTAGAAGAAAACCATGTTTTATCTTGTATCCCCTCTTTAGTCACTAGGGAGATCAATGAGCATCTTTTGGGAAATATATCACTGGAGGAATTATAGGCTACTATTTTCCAGATGAAGAAACATAAAGCCTTGGGCCCTAATGGCTTTTTGGTTGAATTTTGTCAAGAATTTTGGGATATCATTAAGTTGGACCTTTTGGAGGTGGTTCGTGAGTCTCAAAGGAATAAGCAAATGTTGTGGGCTTTGAACTCTACCTTCCTTGCTCTTAGTCCTAAATGTGAGGGGGCAGACCGTATGAGTCAATTTTGACCCATTTCCCTTTGTAATGTGGTTTATAAAATTATTTCCAAGTTGATTACTGAAAGGCTGAAGTGATGGCATAGACTGATTATCTCTGAGGAACATAGTGGTTTTGTGTAGGATTGAAAAATTCTAGATGGGGTGGTCATTGCTACTAAGACAATTATTTATATGGCATCCTCGAAAGAAAAGGCTATGTTCATCAAGCTTGATATGGTAAAGGCCTATGATAGAGTGAAGTGGTCCTTCTTGTGTAAAATTCTTATTGCTTTTGGTTTTGCTAAGGAGTGGGTCCAATGGGTTATGTGTTGTGTTACTTCCAATTCTTTCTCAGTGTTGATAAATGGTGAGCCTTCTCTTTTTAGTGTTTCTAGAGGCCTTCGTCAAGGGGATCCCCTCTCTCCTTATTTATTTATTCTTCTTGTTGAAGGCCTAGGGAGACTAGTGAAACGTAATGTGGAGTTGGGTTTTATCTAGGTTTGGGAGTGGGGAAATGGTTTACCTCCTTAATCTCACCTGCAATTTGTCAATGATACTGCCTTGATGGGTATGGCTAAGATCAGAGAAGCTACAAATTTGCACAAGGCTTTGGATATCTATCTTGTTGCTTCTGGTCAAAGGATTAATGAAGATAAATCTTCCATTTTCTTCTTCAATACTCTGAGACTTATTCAGCAAAGGATTACTCGTATCTTGAGGTTTCATATTGGTTATCTCCCTTTAACTTATCTTGGTATTCCTATCTCTATTGGTAGACTTCCCAGGGATTCGTGGCAGAATATTTTGGACAAGTTTCATGTGAAGGTTAATCATTGGACTCATAGATGGTTGTCCTTTATTAGTTGTGTTCAACAGCTAAAGTCTATGGTGCAGGGTCTTCCTATTTATAGGTTCATGCTACAAGTGGTTCCTATTGGGTTTGTGAAGGATTTGGACTCTATGGATAGACAATTCTTATGGGCAGGTAGCTTGTCCTCTTCCAAGTGGAGCTTGCTAAAGTGGGATATTGTGTATAGCCCAAGGTAGTATGAGGGTCTTGGATTGTGACAGTCGACTTGGTTTGGGTTGGCATTGGCTGCAAAGCTTTATTGGAGGTGGTGTGTTCATATTTGGGCTAGGATTTTATCTCACAAGTACCTTCTGGGGATTTTAAAGAAGAAACTTCCCAAGTATCCTTTGGTGGGGAAAGGTTTTGTGATTTGGGGAACGCTTAAGAAAGGGGTTGCACTACTTAAGGAGGGCTTGTTCTGGATATGTAATAGGGGGGTTGAGGCTCTCTTTTGGTTTGATTCTTAGGATGGTTCCTCCCCCATTTTGTGCTAGTGTCATAATTTAGTGAATCTTTTTCAATGCTTCTTGGAGGCTAGTTGGTCAAGGGTGAGTGATTTTAAGATTTTTTATCCATGTGGGCAGTTGGAGGTGGCTAGGTGGAAGGACCCTTGTGATTGACCTGTTATCGGGTTGGAGGATTGTACTGAGTTTCAAAATATTTTGGCTAGTAGGCAGTGTAGTTCCCTTAGGGATAAGGATATTCTAGCTTAAAGCCCAAATCTTAAGGGTGCTTTCATTATGGCCAGTGGATATCAAGAGTTGCTATCTCGTAAGTTTGGGGGGGTTGAGGTCCCTTGGTGGAAACATGTGTGGAAAATTTTTTCATGGAAAAAGTATAATTGTTTAGTGTGGACTCTGGCTTGGAATAGATGTTTTACATGGGATAATCTTTGGAAGCAGGGATTCTAGGGACCCTCTATTTGTGTTATGTGTGACTGCAGTGAGGAGAATTCTTCCTATTTGTTTTTTCATTTTCCTTATTCTATGCTACTTTGACATTTGTGGTGGGATGTTTGGAAACATCTATGTGTTCATGCTTCTTCCCTGGTTGAGTTCTGGAGCAGTCTGGGAAGACCCCCTTCCCAAGCCTCTTTCCTCTAGATTATATGGTGCATTGGTCCAACGTTCATCCTTTGGAAAATATGGTTCAAAAGGAATTGCAGGATTTTTTGTGGGGATAGGCTAATGGTTCAACAAGTGTGGCACAAAATTGCTGGTATGATCCAAGAGACGGTGGAAGTCAAATGCGATGTGGCTTTTCTGTTGGAAAGAAGTGATGATGATATTGTGAATAGATTGGGCTTGCAGGGGTTGACTTCAGTCTCTACTTGTGTTAGAAGAGGTAGGAGGGATAAAAAGAAGATTCAAAGGGTTGGAAGATGGTTTCCTCCTCCGATGGATTTTCTAAAGATTAATACAGATGGTTCCTCTAGGGGTAATCCTGAGCCTATTGGGATTCGTGGAGTTGGTAGAGACTATGTTGGTTCGGTTATTTTCCTTTTCTCAATCCATAAAGGAAGGAATTCTAACAAATTTATGGAGGGGTTGGTGATTCTCTGGGCTATTGAGCATGCTTGTACCTTGGGGTTGGCATAGGATTATATGTGAATCTAATTCATAGATTATTGTTAATATGTTGCACGAGCAAAAGGTGGATGAGGTTAATTGGCAGATTGCATTGGTGGTTCAACAAATTTTACAGAGATGCTCATTGTTGGAATTGGTGTATTTTTCCCACATTCCACGAGAATGGAATAGGGTTGTTGACTGTTTGGCTAGGTGGGCTTCGGAGCATGTGGATGATTGGAAGATTAAGGGGTGGGGATAGCTATCCCCTGATTACTATCATGATTTAGAGAGGTTCATTGCTAATGACATGGAGGGATAAGATTCAAGTGGCTATATAGATGGTGGTTTTGTTGTGGATGGTTGTTTTGGTATTTTCCTTGGTGGGAGCCTATGGGTTCCCTGATCTTTATGTACTATTAATTTCTTGATTTCAATAGAAATTTTACCCCTTTTATTAAAAAAAGTGTGTTGTTATGTATCCAAACAAGTGCATGTTAATGCTACAAGTGCACGCCAATGCAACAAGTGTGTTGCTATGTAACTGTAATGGCATAAAATTTTAGCCCTTGCAATTTCACATACATTCTTGTATCCACTTTAGTGTCCACTCCCTTAGCACTTGTGTAGGCTCATTTTAGCCCTTGCATCAACCTTTTCCCTCTCAGGATGCTCAGGACTCCTTTTCAGTAGCTACCTTCATGCGTCAGCTTTGCGTTAAACCTTGTGCTTCTCCCATTCTCATCATTTTATAGTGTGATGTGTTTGAACACCACACGAATGTGCGCGCACTGCGCTAGTGTCCCATGATATTTCCATTTTCAAATAGCTATTTTTGACTATGTTTTCCACTTGTCAACTCCTTTTATCAGTGGTAACGGCCTGAGGTGCTTCGTAACGACTCCATAAGCTTCTTTTCCTTTCTCTCCTCTCTTTAAATGCTATCTTTCCAATTCTATTATCTCTTCTAAGTTCTTCTTGATCTCTCTAGCTTTGGCTCTGGCCTTTTCCTCTTCTCTTTTTCTTGTTATCTTGCTTGTATATCTCTTTACAACTTGTTATAGGAACACTCTCAAGTTCTCTCGACAATTCTCTTTGCAACTCTCTTGGCTCTTGCAACTATCTTTGTCTCCCTCTTCAACTTCCTCAAGCTTTGCAAGTGATACCTATCTTGTGCCTTGCATCCTTGAGCATCTTGGGATTTCTCACATCCCCTGTCGATTGCATATCTATCTTGTGATACAGGTTGTCCTCCTTGAGCGGGGATTGCTTTTATCACTTCATATTTGCTTACTTTGTTCACTTTCTCTATCTTTTTGGCTATCTGTGGAGGTAGGAATACCAAAATAGGGGTTTGACTAAGGAAAGCCCCTAAATAGCCCCAACATTTTCCCTCAGTCTTATGCATGCAAGTATTGAAGATATTTCATTGTTGGAGGCTTATTACCTGGGTTGTGAGCAATTTCCATCTCTTATTCTCTCCATTTATCATGTAAATACTTCACTTTATTTCAATTTTGTTACCTTCTTGCATTCTAGAAATCCTTAATAATCAGAATAGAAGTATTTGCTTTGTGTTCTCTATGATACTCTTAGGTTTTAGTCTATACGAGATGCCAGCGCACCTCTAGGACTACAGTGCGCTGCACTGTCATTCGTATTCTGCATTGTCATCCTTTGGTTGAAAACTTGCTAGTCTGTCCAGAAAACCAATGTGACCTACTCATTCTGATTTTGAAATTCTTGCTTTGTTTCTTGTGGTAGTTTACGGCAGTTCACCCCTTGGGATTCTCTTGAGAATAAAGAGACTCATGAGTAGCGAATCCCCCTTCTCTACATTTTGGTGAACCTGACGTGAACACTCCTTTTATATATATGTGTAAAAAAAAGAAAAAAGGACAAATCAAAGATTTATCCTTCAAAAATAATTTTTTCGAGGCTCTACGCCAAACCCCATTCCATGTTTTCAATAGTGATATACGCTGACCTTCGGCCAGCTTGTCTACATCTCTATTTCAAAATCTATTTTATATCTTTCTTCCTTCTATCTCTTTCCAACTTTGTTAAGAAACTTCAAGAAGTTTGTGTGAAAGTGAGTTCTTTTCTCCTTTCTTATTGTTTTTTGTGGGTCCCTCTCCTGAAATTCCTTCTAAGGATATTTTTGTGCAAGAGGATGAAATCATTGATTCTTTTCTTAATACTACTCAACCTTTTATTCATTCCAATGCACTCACTTCTAGAGATTATACATTAGTGATTGATTAATATCCTCTTCATTCCAATACACTATCTTCTAGAGATGATGCATTAGTGAATGATGAATCCCTTCTCACATCGGATCTTCTTGGGATAGATGTTGAGCATATTTATTCAAATGATTCCTCTATGAGTTGTAAGGAATTTTTAAATATCATCTGTCTATGTTTCCCCTAAAAGGCCTAAGAGACTAGTCATTTATCTGACTCCAACTAGTCCTTCTCCTAAAAAGATTTATTCTATTAATGGTATTCGATTTGATAGTGATTCTCTTGATCTTTCTAAGGCTCCCTCTTATAGAGCGGTAGCCCATACTTATAATACTAGTGTTGGAAAAATGTGTCTCAACCTTGCAATTATATACCATTTTATTGATAGGATGTATGTTGATATGTGGCGACTGATGATGCAAATACTGTACACTCGTAACAAGACATGGGGTTCGAGGCATTGCCCCATTTTTTTTTCACTAACACATCAAGGTTTCTTCCAATGACATGTCAAGGTTTTTTCTCGCTGACACGTCAAGATTTTTTCCCGTTAACACGTCAAGGTTTTTTTGTTAACACGTCAAATAAAAAAGACGTTGTAAAACCCTAATTCTAAAAGCTTCCAAAAAGCTTTTTATAAGCGGGTGGGATGTATGTAGACAGTGGTGTATTTTGAGAGTCTGATAGTGGTCATGTTGTCTCTTGTTCTCTTGTGGTGATACTCCTGTGAGAATCTTACTTTGCAAGTATATTGTAATCTTTTGATTTCTGAATAATATATTGGGCGGCTTTTGGAGTGTGGGGTTTTTCTCCTGAAAGGGTTTTCCTCACGTAAATCTTTGTGTTGTAGTATGCATGACATTTGTGTTTATTTATGTTTAAGTTTTGGTAACTTTTAAAGATTTGTAAAAGTTTTGCATTATTCTCCTCTCAATGTTAGTGTAGGAAGTTGTTTTGCTACCTTAGCTTCCTTACAAGTGGTATCAAAGCTTGATCACCTTTGGTTTCAATTGTGGGTTGTTGGGTTTTTTGAACTAATCCAAATTTGAGTGGGAGCTTGTGTAGAAGACACTTTGTGACCTTGTTGTAGGAATTTTTAGATTGCAAGTTCGTCAGGGAGAATATAGGTGGAGAAATTTTCTAGAAATAATTTTGAGATGTGGAAGCTAAAGATGGAGGATCTATTGATAGATAGCGATCTATGGGATGTTGTTGATGAGAATGTTTCAAGGCTTATCGATCTTACTCAAGCTACTCAATATGATGTTATGGACCATAAATCCAAGGGTCTAATTAAATTGTTCTTGGCAGACTCTATTTTAATTAATGTCCATGAAGAGACCTCTACATAAAAACTATGGAAGAAGCTTGCTGAGATGTATCAGGCCAAATCTTTAGTGAACAAGATTTTTTTAATGAAGAAGTTGTATTCTTTAAGAATGGAAGAGGGTGAACGAATCACATACCACCTAGAAGCATTCAATATGTTGATGGATCAATTGGAGTTAGTTGGTGTCAAAATGGATGAGGACAAGAAATGTCAGATTTTGCTTTTTTCTTTGCTTGATTCATGAGATTCTCTTGTTATGGCTATTGGGAGTATTTATGTTATATTGAAGACTGAAGACGTGGTGGGTCTTTGCTTTCCGAAGAGAAGAGGAAGGTATCCATCACTGCCAAGGAGGCCCTAAATGTTCATGGAAGACCTAAGGAAAAGGAAAGAAGAATAAGAAGCATGACAAATCCAAGTCCAAGGGGAGATCTAAATCTCCTGGAAAGTCCAAAGTTATTTGTTGGAACTGCAGTAAGCCTGGACATGTTCGTAAGGAATGCAAAGAAGAAAAGAAGAAAAAGAAGAATTTTGATTTTGATTTCGATTCTAAGAAGTAAGATGGTGACACATTCATTACAGCTTTGGCAACTCATGTAGGTAATGATGCATGGTCAATTGACTCTGGTGCATCTTTTCATATGGCAGGTTTAATAGAGATTGGTTTTGTGAATATGAAGAATTTGATGGAGCTAAGGTGTACTTGGGTGATGATTCTCATTTAGACATTGTTGGTCATGGTAAAGTTAAAATCAAGTTTCCTGATGGTAGAATAAAAATGATTAATGGTGTGTTGCATATCCCTGGATTAGCATGAAATTTGTTAGCTGTGAGAAAACTAATAGATGTAGGTATGCAGGTAGTTTTTTTGATGTAGGATACAAGATGGTTAGAGGTGCTATGGTGATTGCTAGAGGTGTCAGATATGTGACATTGTATAAGCTTGATGCATGCATTATTGAGTGCAATAGTAATTTTGTGAAAATAAAGTCTATAGAAGAAGTGAGGGTTTCACCTTCAGCAGATGGTCATGGCTTTTGGGTACCCAAGGGTGCTCTTTCTTCTGAGACAAAGTTACTTATAGATAAAACTATGCTATAGCACCAAAAACTTAGCCATATTGGAGAAAAGGGTTTATGGATCTTGAAAAATAAAAATCTTGTTGAAGGTTTGTCTGATTGTAATCTTGAATTTGATTTATGTGAGCATTGCATTTATGGAAAACAAAACCACGTTCATTTTTACTTGAGTTCTCATAAATCTTGTGTTGTATTGGATCTTATTCATTCTGATGTATTTGGTCCTATAGATGTTCCTTCAATTGGTAAATCCACATATTATGTTTCATTTATTGATGATTATAGTATAAGGACATGGGTATATTTTGTAAAGAGTAAATCTAAAGTTTTCAATTGATTTAAATAATTTAATATAATGGTTGAGTTAATAAAATGTTTGAGGATTAATAATGGTGGTTAATTTTTCTCTAATGATTTTGTAAAAATTGTGGTATTCATAGACAAAGCAAAAACTCTATATTCTCCACAACATAATGGAGTTACAAAAAGAATGAGCAGGACACTAATGGAGAAGGCTAGGAGTGTGTTGAGTGGTGTTGGCCTAGAACAAAGGTTTTGGGTTGAAGCCGTTGCTACTGCTTGTTACCTGATTAACATGTCTCCTACATCAGCTCTTATTGATAAGATGCCTATAGAGGCATGATTGAGTCACAAGCCTTCATTAAGACATCTTAGAGTTTTTGGTTGTGAGGCATATGCACATGTGCCAAAGGAGAAGTGAACAAAGTTGGAGAACAAATCTGTGAAATGTATATTCATCGGATATAGTTATGGTGTGAAAGGATACAAGCTTTGGGATCTTGATGCACAAAAGGTAATACATAGTAGAAGTGTTATTTTAAGAGAAACTAAGCCTTCTTTTGTTACATTGCAACTAGAACAAAGTAAATAGGAAGATGTGATTTGATTTCCTTCTACACCTAAGAAAGTTGAATCAAGACCCAAGGATAGACAAGAAGTTGAGGAGAGCTCATCTAGCTCTGGGTCTTCAAAAGAGGAGGAAGAACCTCCAACTCAACTTTTTCGTAGGTCTACAAGGCATAGACAACCACCTGAAATGTATTCACCTAATGATTGGAGATGTATTTTTTCTTTGAATACTAACATGGATGAACCTAGATCTGTAGAAGATGCACTAGGTATGAATGATGTAGAATCCTAGAAGATTGCTATGGATGAAGAAATGACATTTTTGAAAAAGAATGATACATGGGATCTTGTACCATTTCCTGAAGGATGAAAACCTGTTGGTTGTAAATGGGTGTTCAAGAAAAACATTGGTTCAAATGGAGGTATTGAGAAGTGCAAAGCAAGGTTGGTTGTGAAGGGTTACTCTCAAGTTGAGGGTGTTGATTATGGTGAGATATTTTCTCCTGTTGCAAAAATGACATCCATTAGATTTTGTCTTTCTGTTGCTACTGCTTATGATTTAGAGGTTGATCAAATGGATGTGAAAACTAATTTCCTTCATGGTGATTTGGAGGAGGATATTTATATGACACAGTCAGAGCACTATGTGGTGAAAGGTAAAAGTAAGTTGGTTTGCAAATTGAAGAAATCTTTGTATGGCTTAAAACAAATTCCCAGTATGTGGTACCAAAAATTTGATACATATGTGTTGAGTTTGGGATTTGAGTGTTCTAAATCAGATCATTATATTTATTATAAAATTGATGGTGATTGTTTCTTGTATATTGCATTGTATGTTGATGATATGTTATTTATTGGTAGATTTTAGAACTAAAATCTCAACTTGTTACTAAATTTGAAATGAAATATCTTGGTGCAGCTAAACACATTCTTGGGATGGAAATAAAAGAGATAGAGTGAATAGAAAGCTATGGCTTGGCCAAAGCAAGCATGTCAATTTAATTTTACAAAGGTTTGATATGCAGGATTGTAGACCATTATGTGTTCCTATTTCAGTTGGAATAAAGTTATCTATTTTAGATTGTCCAACATCTTCATCGGAGATGGAAGACATGAGAAAAATGTCTTACCAGAGTGTAGTTGAAAGTTTGATGTATGCTATGGTTTGTACTAGACCATACATTTCCCAAGTAGTGGGAGTTCTTTCTAGATATATGTCTAATCCTAGTAGAGTTCATTGGGATGTAGTTAAAAGAGTTCAAATATTTGTGCGGTACCTCAGATTATTTCTTATGTTATCATAGTAATATGATTGAAGATGAGATTTCCCTTAATATTCATGGTTATGTGGATTTAGACTGGGTAGGTGATGTTGATAGCAAAAGATCCACCAGTGCTTATGTGTTTACTTTATTTGGTGGTGCAATTATTTGGATGAGTAAGCAACAGGCTATGGTTGCTTTTTCCACTACTGAATCGGAGTATATGGAAGCTACTCATGCTTGTAAAGAAGCCATTTGGTTTAAGAGACTGTGTTTAGATATTGGAATAAAACAAGGTGCAATAACAATTTATTGTGATAGTCAGAGTGCGATATTCCTGGCCAAGAACCCAACGTTTCATGTCAGGACCAAGCACATTGATGTATAGTATCATTTTGCTAGAGATATGGTTGAAGATGGCAGGGTGAAGTTGGTTAAGGTAGAGACTTTAATGAATTTTTTTTATTCTTTAACTAAGCCTGTGAGCACAAAGAAGTTCAAATGGTGTTCAGAAACTAGGACCTTTTGGCCCCTAGCAATTAGAGATGATGATGACACACTTTCATTGTCCTTGCAAGGTGTTCAATAAGTGGGAGATTTGTTGGTAAAATATGTCTCAACCTTGCAATTATATACGATTTATTGATAGGATGTATGTTCGTATGCGGCTACTGATGCAAATATTGTATTTTGCTGACACGTCAAGTTTTTTCCCACTGACACATCAAGGTTTTTTCTCGCTGACACGACAAGGTTTTTTGTAACGCCCTGCCACGCAACCCTAGAGGAAGTTGCAATTAACTACTCAAACACACAATATTTTTTTTGTTTATGTACAATTAACATGCAAATTCACTACCCATTGCCAACAACCTCTAGGGTTGCGAGACTAAGATTACTTTAAAACTCAAACAAGAAACATGAATTGAAACCATAACATTTAATTACTTAATAAATTAAGTACACATACATTCCATACATGTTAAATTACATTAAAGAATAAGAGAACACATGATTTTAAATAACGATAATTTAACAATAAGATTACAACTCTCATTCCCCAAATGAGGTAAATCCCATAAGCATGATTACATAATACATTTTCCACCTTGATATCAAATGAGGGGTAATAAATTACAAGATTCAACTAAAATGAATAAAGCATGAAATGAAAGTGGATCCCACGAGCTCTACAACTGGAAATCTCATCCATGTGAACAAGAAAAAAACCCAATGGAGAAAGGTGCATGTTCCACCCAACCAAGTGATACCTGAAGGCTCACCCCCTGAGCTAGGAGATAGTAACAAGGATTCCTAGACAAGACCATCTACCTCTAGACACAGGCTAATACATAACTGAACTAAATCAAATACAAACACAATATCACTTAACACAATGGTTACAATTCTTCCAGAGTTAAATAATCAATTGCATAACTGATACAAACATACTGTTGACTTAGGAAAAGTGTCATCACAATGTTACATGGGATATCCTGATAAGTCTTCCTAGGTTTCGGCCCCCATCTCGGGATATCCTAGAAACCTCTAACGACTCTCGGCCCCTCATGCAAACCAATGTGGAATTAGTTATCTCTCATAAAGACAAGATAACAATCTTGCCATTCCAGGCCTTCTCATCCCATCCCAAGTCTATACAAGCCCTTGCGTCCATGAGCGAGGAAAAATTAATCTTATTAAGTGTTTGATACTACCTATTCCTCTAATTAGTTTATTTATGTTATCATTAGATTAACTAACTTACAATGAGTTACCCTGGCACCACTTTGTGTGCTAGCCCTCATTGCAAGCCACTCCTCTAAGACAACACGTGGAATAACTCCACAACCCAAGGGTACACAAGTGCGACCTAAGGATATTAAAACTCTATCCACAACATAAAGTTAACACATCTCGTTCGCGATAACCGGGTATCTAACTAGATACATTAAGATGCACTACCCAAGGCAATTCAAAGGTTGACTAACATATTATGACAACCCACACAATTAAATAAAAACCCCAACTAGAAGACTTACATAAATAAATAACATTTTCCCAACATCTAGAATGAGAGAAATCACATAATGAAAAGACAATTTGGCAATTTAATACCCTATTTTAGGATTTCCTAAATCCAAGCATAGCAATGACATATTGCATGTAACAATAAAAATAATTAACATTATTCTCTTACAAAACCGCCTTCACATCTATAATAAAATCATTATAAAAAAAAAAAAAACTATAATTAAACATAATTTAAACATATATATGTAACTATATATTTAATGAATATATAATTATATTTATATTTATAATTTAAATATATATTTAAATTTCCATTCATAGATATATTTCAATTATTTAAAATATATAATATATATATTATATATATAATAAACAATTATTATATATTATATGTATTAAATAAACAATAATTAAAAAAACATTATATATTTATATATATAAATATATATATTATATATATATAAATATATATATTATATATATATAAATATATATATTATATATATTATAATAATACATATATAATATATATATATAATATATTAAAAAAATTAAAAAATAATCTTTTAAATGTTGTGCAACCCCCAATACAGGGGACACAGCCGCTAGGGCTGCTACGCAGCCTTCCCCGGGATGGGGGTCGTTGCCTGTGAAGGCAGCGTTGGCGCTGCCTATGAAGTCAACGCCTCCCATGGTTGGGGGTGGCTATGGGGTAGCTTCCCAGCCCCAAAAATTTCATTAAAAAACATTTCTTTTTAAAATTAAATAATTTCCTCTGTTTTCTGTGAATTCCCAGAATTTTGACAATAAAATTTTTAAACAGAGATTTTCCAGAAATATATATATATAAATTTTACATTTTACAGTCAAATTGAACAAATTGTTTCTACAAAAAAATTGACAAAGTACAGAGGCTTTTCTAATTTCTTCTTTTGTTCTCATTTGAATTTCCTATTGTTAGAATTTGATTTGCAAGAATTTTTGTTCTAAGAGATTGTTTTTCTTCAAGAATCTAAATTCTTTTTCCATGATTTCAACAAGGTTTTCAAATTTGTTTGCAACAATTTTTCAAAACTGAAAAACCAAAATTTCAAAACAATGAAACAAGAAAGAACCTGTGAACTGAAGCTTGAAGAAGAAGAGATATAGTGTTCAGCTGTAAATTCCAATTTTCCAAAATTCCTCCAAAGACTTCACTCCCAATCCAAAATGCATCCCCAAAACAAGAAAACCTTCATTTCTTTTATCAACAATATTTTTCTCCAAAAATGAACAAATATCCCACTCTCATCAATTTTTCCCAAATTTTGTCAACTTCCCCAAAATATCCCATCCACCATAGTTATTTCCCCCTCTTTCCATTTTTGAGATTTTTTTTTTAAAAAATTAAAACTAAATTTTCTTTCAACAAAAATTTAATACCTAAAAATAAATTCCTTTCAAAAAGTATTTAAAACTTTTGATAATTTCTTTTCAAAAGAATTTACAACTTTTAAAATTTTCTTTTCAAAAATGATTAAACACTTTTAATTTCATGCACTTTTCAAAAAAACATGAACCATTTAATTTATTTACTCCACAAATAAGTTTTATTAATCAATAAAATAAATCTAATCCAAGATTGGATTATTTTATTAATTAAATTAAATTAATTAATAATTTAAATAACATTTCTAACATTATAACTAGATTTATTTAATAAACAACTTAAATACATAAAGCCATTTATTTACCTTTTCCAACTTGCATTTAAATAAAATCAAGGAGAGAAGAACAACATAGAAGCAATTCAACCTGACTAAAACCCGACGACACACTATGACTAGGGTGATGACTTGGCATGGAAAACCTAGCTACTATCTCCCAATTGAATACCGTTGGCCAATGGACATGCTCAAACCTGTGAAACCAGGTGGATTTGATGTCTTGTACCTGTCAACCTGCAAACAAAGAGTATATCGAACATGCATGTATATAACATAATAAAACACACTATGAAGAGGAAATCTGAGAATCGTAGGGCACTCGCAAGCAAGTGGTACAATCCCGTCTCCTTCACTAATACAGTATTACTAACTGACGAATCTAACATCAATAATATGCTCAAAAGCATAAAACATCATTAATTCAAATATTTGCTAAGCTAATTCAAAGCATGCCATAATGATAATATCAGAGTAAACTACCATCACATCAAAATATAACATTCACATCGCTTTACAGTTTGCGATCAAATAGTAACCAAGTACCATAGTCAAAGTATTAACATAAACAAAGCATAACAAAGAAGAACATTGTCCGATCAAAAGATCCAAAATGGAGGGGTGCTAATTTTTTTCCTACTAACACGTCAAAGTTTTTCTATTAACACATCAAATGAAAAATGACGTTGTAAAACCCTAATTATAGAAGGTTCCAAAAAGCTTGTTATAAGTGGGTGTGATGTATGTAGACGATGGTGTATTCTGAGAGTTTGATAGCGGTCATGTTGTCTCTTGTTCTCTGGTGGTGATACTCCTGTGAGAAGCTTGCTCTGCAAGTATATTGTAATCTTTTGATTTCTGAATAATATATTGGGTGGATTTTAGAGTGTGGGGTTTTTCTCCAAAAAGGGTTTTCCCCACGTAAATATTTGTGTTGTGGTATGCATGACATTTGTGTTTATTTCTATTTAAGTTTTTGTAACTATTAAAGATCTGTAAAAGTTTTGCATTATTCTCCTCTCAAGGTTAGTGTAGGAAAATTTTCCGCTACCTTAGCTTTCTTACAATTAGAAGGAATAAATAAAACATTGATCAATATATTTCTTTACCACCTTCTCAACCAATCCTTCCTTCAAGACCTAAACCCAAGACCAAAGCACCAAGTGATTACGATCTTGTTGAGCAACTCCATGTTACTCTAGTTAAGATCTCACTATGGGACTTGCTTTAGTCTGCTCTAGTTTATCAAGGTATGCTTCACGAAGCATTGAAAAATATCCTCTTGCCTTCTTCCACTAGGCCAATAGATGTTAATGTGTTGATAGCTCAAAATCATGTAGACTCACTGAATATTACATTTTATTTGTAAGAACTCTCACCTCCAGAAGTACAGAAGCAAGCGGACCCTCTAATGATTATAGTTAACATTAATAAAATTGAAATTATACGTACTCTCATTAATGTCAAATGATGCTCAATGTATGTAGCATTGATCTATTGCCTAAGATTAATATTGATTCTTCTTCTCTAGCTACTTCTTCTCTTGTTGTTCATGGGTTCGATAATGTTGGTTGGCAACCTTTAAGCATGATAGTCTTGCCTTTAAGGTTGGTACCCATTACTGTACCCACCCTTATAAATGCTATGTCAGAAAAGTTACCTTATAATCCTCTTCTTGGTAGACTGTGGATTCATGCTATGGGTGTAGTCTCGTCTACCTTGCATAAATCTATTAAGTTCATTTATAACAATCGAGTAGTCATAGTTAGGGTTGACCCTAATGCTATGCACTTATGTGAGATGACAGTTGCCAGTTAGGCTTCGGTTATGCCTACTCGTATCCCTTTAGTGTCTTCCAATGCATTGATGTCTACTCCAGTAGTACCTATTACAAAGGATACTCTTGAGACATATGTCCCTAAAGAAGACCCTTTTGAAGCAAGAAATCCTAAGTCTGCTTCATCTACATCTTCTCAAAGGAATGCATGTCTTGGTGATGATTGGAGCTCTTTAGACTTTACAAAATCCTTCATTAAAGAATATAAGGTTGACCCAATCCACTTGAACCTTTCGATAACATCATCCAAACCTGCTATCAAAGATGGTTATTCTTCTGCATCGTGGGGTAATGTGAATGCAAATTATAATGTTCTTAGTATTGATCCTCCCTCTTTTGAGGAAGATGGCCACACCTCTATTAAAGAGGTTAATGTTGGAAGTCTCGTCAAGAAGGATGTTAGAGATTCCGTAGAGGAGTATTATCCCCATTGTTGGAATAATTCTCTCTATGAAGATCCTCCTCCTTCTCAAGGTTTTCAAACACATTATGGCCCTGGTTTCAAACTTGTCTCTAAATATGGCTACGGGTGTAGAGGTTATGGGAAAAATGAACAAGGCATTCAGGTCCCCATAGAATGTGCACCTCGTAAACGTAATTTGGGGCTTGGTTGCTCGAATGAACAATATAAATAGAAACCTCAGTTGAATTTTGATATGATTTATGCCCAACCTCATTCTCATGGATTGATTCATATTCCATTATCTACTATCTTCATGTCTTCTTCTTGTGAGCAGTCAAACTCTTCTCCACAAGAGAAAGGTTTGCTTCCTGCTCCTTATCCTCTATCTGAGCAAGAGAGTATTTCATTAAGGCTTATTAAAGCCCACTTAATTACTCTTCCTCCTCCTACACAAGAAATTTCATAAGTATGATAAATAAAAATACTCGTTCTATACATACCATCAAGTGCTTGGCCATTCCACTAGTGAATGTAAGGCCTTGAAGGATAAAATATAACAAATTATTAATTTAGGTGCCATCACTCATTTATTTGTTGATGCACCTACCTCTTCTTCAAATGACAAGTGATATCAAGGTATACCTCTATCATTTCCACTTCTAAGCATCTTCTCATGAGATTCTTGCACCTCCCTGCTATATTATCTTGTGTCGTTCTCCTCCCCTGTGTGCTAGGGGTAGTGATAACTCGATATGGAGATGTGTATCCTTCTTAAGGATCCCCTCTCTTCTCTCTATCTTTCAATCAGAGCATCCCTTGAGCAGACCCCTTTTCTATTAAAGGGTTCTCGAGGGACCCCTTTGAAAGATTCTCCTTCAAATGAATTCATTAGCGTCTAGCTTGGGGATATACTGACTAGACCTATCTTATATCTTGGCATCTAGCTTGGGGAAAGCTAACTAGACCTATCTTTTTTGTGACTTTCTTGCAACGCAACTTGTAGTAACCACGTGCTTATATAATCAGTCTTGATTTGCAGGACCAATAACCTATAGAGCTCCTTTACATCAAGCTTGCCTAACATGTTTCGTTTGTAGATTAATATGTTGCTTTGTGGGTGCACTTGTGAAGCTTCTTTTTAATCAACCTTGTAGGACCAAGCACTTGTAAGGACCAATTACACTTTGTGGAGCCTCTCACATCAGGCTTCCCTCAGGCAAGAGTACTTGGGGCACCCTCTTTGCAAGTTTGAGGACCTGTAAAGCACTTTCATCCTACAAGATCTATTCACCATTAGTTTGTGGCCCTCCGGTGTAGTTTGTTCAACCCTCCCCAAGACAGTACTTTTGGAGTCATCTCCCTTACCTCTTACATTCTCTTATCTCTTCTCTTATCAATTGTATATATCGGATTGAATATCTATATCCTTCTTCATCTTGGGTATATATTCCTTTCTCTCTTCGATATTGGTTGCTTCCCCATCTTTTGTATGTATTATTCTATTGAAGAAATAAATCCTCACATTCTTCTCTCTGTTTAAGAATTATTCTATATGTTATTTCTTAATTTGGGGACGATGCATAGTACTGAGACAACCTTTTACATAGAGGTCTCTTTTACTTTGCTGACTTAAATATTTTATTTTACTGTGTGCCTTTTTGTATATGTGTTTTTATATGTTCTAACCACGTGATGTAATGGCTTTCTATGTTCTAACCTTATTGTATTGTGCAATTATTTCTTGTCTAATGTGTTTTTTTTTTAGGTCTTTAGCCTCGAGGCATGCTTCCTTAGTTCGAAGAGTTATCTACTTCCTCTACAGTAAACTTTTGGTATCATGATTTTATTTATGTTTAGTAGATTTCCTTTAGTGTGCATATTAGTGTAGATTCATATGCTTGCTAAAGTGGGGAAAAAATGTAATGGCGTAAAATTGCACCCCTTGCAATTTCCATACATTCTTGTATCCACTTTAGTGTCCACTCCCTTAGCACTTGTGTAGGCTCATTTTTTAGCTCTTGCATCAAAATTTTCCCTCTCAGAATGCTCAAAACTCCTTTTTAGCAGCTACCTTCACGTGTTAGCTTTGAGTTAAACCTTGTGCTTCTCCTATTCTCGTTGTTTTGTAGTATGATGTGTTTGGACACTACCATGCTACATGGACGTTTGTGTGTCGTGCTAGCATCTTGTGATATTTCCACATTCAAACAGCTATTTCCAATCATGTTTTCCACTTGTCAACTACTTTTGTCGGTGGTAACGTCCCAGGGTGCCTTGTAACGGCTCTAGAAGCTTCTTTTCCTTTCTCTCTTATATTTAAATGCTATCTTTCCAATTCTATTATCTCTTCTAAGCTCTTCTAGATATCTCTATCTCTAGCTCTAGCCTTTCCCTCTTCTCTTTGTCTCGCTATCTTTCTTGTATAGCTCTTTACAACTTGCTATAGTATCACTCTCAAGCTCTCTTGGCAATGCTCTTTGCAACTCTGTTGGCTCTTGTAGCTATCTTTGTTTCCCTCCTTCTCTTCCTCAAGCTTTGAAAGTGATACCTATCCTGTGCCTTGCATCCTTGAGCATCTTGGGATTTCTCACATCCCCTATCATTTGCATCTCTATCTCATGATACGAGTTCTCCTCCTTGAGTGAGGATTGCTTTTATCACTTCATATTTGCTTACTTTGTTCACTTTCTCTATCTATTTGGCTATTTGTGGAGGTGAGAACACCAAAATGGGGGTTTGACTAAGGAAAACCCCTAAATAGACCCAACATTTTCCCTTAGTCTTATGTATACAGGTATTGAAGATATTTCATTGCTGGAGGCTTCATTACTTGGGTTGTTGTGAGCAATTTCTATCTCTTATTCTCTCACTTTATCATTTAAATACTTCACTTTATTTCGGTTTTGTTACATTTTGTTACCTTCCTACATTTTGGAAATTCTTAATAATTAGAATAGTAGTATTTGCTTTGTGTTTTTTGTGATACTCTCAGGTTTTAGTCCGTACGAGATGCCAGCCTGCCTCTAGGACTACAGTGCGTTGCACTGTCGTTTGTATTTTGCGTTGACATCCTTTGGCTGAAAACTTGCTAGTCTATCCAAAAAATTGATGTGACCTACTCGTTCTGATTCTGAAACTATCACTTTGTTTATTGAGGTAATTTAGGGTAGTTCTCCCCTTGGGTTTCTCTTGAGAATAAAGAGACTTATGAGTAGTGAATCCCCCTTCTCTACAGTAACGAAACAAGTGTGTTGGCTTGCTTCTAGTTCTTGCAAACACAAAAATCTCAAGAAAATTTTATCAAATAAAGGTATAAGGTCCCATTGGGCATGCCAATTATGTGAACATGAATATTAACTAGGTCAAATACAATTGAATTAAGAAAGTAAATCAATCAATTAACTTAACTAAGTCATATTCCCAATGAAATTCTTGAAATATCATCTAGGAAGCCATTAAAACACAAAATAACATCAAATGCATAAAATGATAACCTAAATAGCACTCAAACCTCATCCCATTAGGGGATTGGTGTTGAATTGATGTGAAATGATCAACCCTTTCCTTATCCCATTGTTGAATCAAGCTTTGAAGTGATGTTTTAATGGAGAAATGGATCAAATGGATGCAAAATGCTCTCAAAGTGGATATAAAAAATGGCTATAGTCTATTTGCTCTAAATTCTTGTGGATGAATTGCTAATAAAATGAGGATTATTTATAGGATATTTGGTTGAGTCAGTGGCTAAGCTTGATTTGGTTAATCAATAGATGAAATTTAAATGTAGAGGATGACATGGATCAATGATTCTAATCAAGGGCTCAAATTGATTGAGACAAACATAAATCCCATGATTTTAGGAGAAATGTTGGAAGATATTTCCATTTGGTCATGGGAAACATTTGAATTTGAATTGGAGGAATATTCTTGAGAATATTCTCTCGCAAGTGGGAGAAGTTGGAGGAATTAGAAGATATTAGTCAATTAAATAATTAAGATATTATTTAATTGTGCAAGATGAGAGAATTTAGGATTTTAATTAAATAATTAGATCATTTAATTAAAAGGGTGGGATTTATGACATTTAATTAAATAGTTAGGATTATTTAATCAAATGATAGGTAAACATCACAACTAAAAAAAATTTTCCCGCTTCTCTCTCCTCCGCCTGCATTTGAACAACCTACGCACATGGTGGATTCTACATTGGGGGTAACCCAGGGTCCCCCATGTCCCCTCCTAACCCGAGCCACACCCTATCGCATGCGGGCTCATGTCCCTTGGGAGCCACTCCTGGCTTGTCTGGTTTGAAGGTTCCCATGATTCTGGGTTAGCCCAGGTCACCCTTGATTCTAGTTTTGTCTGGTGTGGAAGTGTTGGCGGTCGTGTTCTTTACGGAGGTTAAAGGTTGGAAGGATGTGTTGACTAATGGTAGTTAGAGTACTAAGGGCCCCTCTCCTTGCCCTGAAGAAGAAGTCATTATTATGGGCACTAACTTTTCTATCCATGATTCAATCAGTGATAGGATTGTTTCCTCAATGGAAAACGCGGTGGTGGGTCATTTTCTCTCCTTTCAACCTTTTGTGGATATGGTCCGGAGATGGGCTATTGCTAAATGGCACCTCAAAGGAAGTGTGGACATTTGTGCTATGACGAGCAGGCTTTTCCTTTTCAAATTCATGACTTCAAATGACTTGATCATGGTCCTCTCTTCTAGGCCTTGGGTGTATGGGAAGCATAGTCTAGCCTTATGCTACTAGAAGCCGAGTTTCGACCCTACTATGGATCTTAATAAATCAGCGTTGGTATGGGCCCGCCTGCTTGGTTTTCCTTTGGAATACTAGGATGAATCCATTTTCAAATGCATTGGGGATTCCTTGGGCCAGTTTATTACCTTAGACTCCATTATCTAGTCCAAATCCAGGTTAGTTTTTGCCCATTTTTGTGTTAATATTGATGTGCATAAGACTCTACCTACCTCTGTGAAGCTATGCTCTAAGTTTGGTACTTGGAATCAACTAATTTGTTATGAGAATGTTGTGGTTTACTTCCAGAAGTGTGCTAAACTTGGCCAGCTAATCTCTGACTACAAATCTTCTTTTAATCGTGTGCATAACCCTAGTGAGTATATTGTTGAAGACCACTACCCCTTCAAAAAAGAAATTATGAAGATTGTTGACTCCCCAACCAAGTTAGGCTCACCCTTTTTGGATGACCCCTCGATTAACCCTATGGGTCATTCTATTGGGATTGTTGCCTCCTGTGTGGACTTAGCTCTAGTTCCTACTATACCTGTTTTGGCCAAGAGTTTACCCGATGGTGGGGATCTGGAGGTTGGTGCTACCTCCCTTGGCCAGGATCTTTGGGGGGATGCGGATATTGGTGACTCCTTGAGGGAATATGCATTTAACCTTTTTGTTGGGCCTAGTGTGACCAAAGGTGAAGAAGACAAATTTATGGAGGAAGAGGTTGCCAAAGTTAAAGATGAGATAGTTATTATGGACTTGGTGGGTTTGACCCAAGAGAAAACTTTGGAGGAGTTCTGGTCAACCCCAAAGAAAAAAGGGGAACAAAAGAAGGTGGATGTGGGTGGCAACTCTAAATCGGGAAGGCTTAGCCAATGCCAAAACTAGGTTGAGGGAGACAACGAAAGAGATAGCCATTGGTAAATAGAGAACATTAGAAGTGTCCTCAAAGAAGGGTCAAATTGAAGGTCTTGTCCTAGAATGTGTGAGGGTTGAATAGCTTTCATAAACAGCTTGTGCTAAAGAACTATGTTTTAGAACATAAGATTGATGTTTTACTATTATAGGAAACCAAAATGAAGAAAGCTAACTTTAATAATATTGCTAAGTATATATGGCAGGTGCCCTTTACTCTTGTAGTGATGTTGAGGGGGCATATGTTGGGCTTGCTATGTTATGGAACCCCAACAAGATCAATGGTTTTGAATTATTTCACTATCGAAGTAGTGTGGGAGTCTTGTTTCCATACCCAGGTGGCTCTAGGTCACTTATTGATGTGTATGCCCCTAACTAGAGGAATGCTAGGAATTCCCTTTGGCAACATCTCTTTGTTCGGTTAAAAAATAATAGGAGGTCTTGTTGGTTGGTGGTAGGGGACTTCAACTCCCCCTTATATCCTTTAGAGAAAAGTGGTGGTCTAGTGGATTATTCTGACAGCATGGATGATCTGGCAAATTTCCTAAGTAATACTGGCCTGGTTGGCATTGACTTGTCAGGTCAATCCTTTACCTAGAACAATAGGCATCTTGGGGAGGGATTGATTCAAGTCAAATTGGATAGATTCCTTTGTTCCAACAATTGGACAACCCTGCTCAGTGTTAATCTCTTTGCCCTGCCCAGGACTATTTCTGACCATAGCCCTCTGTTGTTGGTCATGAATGACAATTATGCTACTAGACCTTTCCCATTCTAGTTCAAGATAATGTGGAACTCCCATCCTAATTTTAGGAATAAAATTGTTGAATGGTGGAACATTCCTATACATGGCTCCCCCATGTTCAGGATCTTTTATAAACTTAAGCATATCAAATGCATGGTGAAACGTTGGAACAAAAGAGTTTTTGGGGATGTCTTTCAAATAAACAAACAAACAAAAAAAAAGAGCTCTAGTTGAAGACCATTCAAAAAAGATGGAAGAAGGGGATGTCAACATGCCAACCTACAATCAAGAAAGAGAGAGTTGCAGGGAGTAGGAACAAATTTTAAGGAAAGAGGAAATTTTCTCGAAACAAAAATCTAGAGTTCACTGGTTGCAAGAAGGGGACAAAAATACCTCTTTTTTTCATGTTTCTACTCTAAAACACGAGAAAAATAATTAGATAACTAAGTTGCAAAATGAGTAGGGGGTTGTGGTCAACATGCCTACCTAGATCGGTCTTTTGGCAACGGACTATTTTAAGAAGGCTTATTTAGCCCTTGCTGAGGCTCCCAATCTAGCTATTGATGGACCCTCTCCCGACCACCATTACCTAGGATGATAACCTTAGCATCCTCAATGTTTTCACTCCTGAGGAAGTCCGTATGGAAACTTTCAGCATGGGGCCTATAAGGCGCCTGGCCTAGATGGTTTCCCCCTGGCCTTCTTTCAGATATTTTGGGAGATTGTTGGTGGGGACCTTGTCTTGGCCGCTAGAGATTTCTTCAATTTAGGTGAGCTTCTCAAACAACTGAACCACACTTTTATCACCTTGATTCACAAGGTTGCGGATCCTCAGTTAATGAATGATTTTAGGCCCATCAGCCTTTGCAATAATTTTTTATAAAATCCTCTCTAAAATCTTGGTGAATCGTCTTAAACCCCTTCTGGACAAAATTATCAGCCCTACACAAAAAGGATTTGTTCTTGGTCATCATATTCTGGATGCTACTATAACTACTCATGAATTGTTCCACTCAATGGACAGATACAATAATGCCAATATGACCCTTGAATTGGGTATTTCAAAAGCATATGATAAGGTGTTATGGGACTTTATCCCTAAAGTCCTAGCTAAGTTTGGTTTTGACCAATGTGTGGTCATCCTTTTGATGGAATGCATTACCACTGTGAAGTACTCTATTTTGGTTAATAGGGCTCCTTTTGGGTTCTTTAATGCTAGGAGAGGCATCAGATAGGGGGATCCCCTCTCACCCTATTTATTTATCATGGTTGTGGATGTCTTGAGCAGGAACATATCTAAACTATTGTCAGAGAGGTCAATTAAGGGTGTTAAGTTTGTCTCTTCTTTGGAGCCTATTGTTATCTATTGATGGTTGTTTTTGCACTTCTCAAAATAGGTAGCACATAGGTGCACTATCTCTCTTGAAAGGAAACTTCCTACAAATAGGTTGCAGAAAATTACCCCAATGTCTCTCGGGTGTCAGGTCATGACTTGCAAAAATAACTCAGTGGATTGATGTGATTTGTTGGTAATCAAAAGGGGCATGGAAAATTGCTAAGTTGGAAAGAGATTGGATCTTCAAATGGATTTTATAAGATTCTAGAAGTGAAGTACAATTGTTGCAAGTTCAAAATAATAGTCTAAACTCCATGTTTGAAATCAGATTTGGCTTTACAATGATGTTGGAACTTTGCCTAAACTACTATTCCAAAGAAAGGTCAAAAGGGAAAAGGAAGGTAAGAGTTCCTAGACTTGTAACTATTGATGAACAGTGATAATGGAGGATGCTACAGTGGACAACCTTCCTATAACTAAGTGCCACTTAACTATATAACATACAATCTCGTGAAACTAGTGCTATCTTCTAAGGTCTGTAGATTTTCAGTTGTTCATTCACCATAAAGCATGAATAAATGATGAATTTTATGTGCAGCAATAAATTTATCTTCAGACTACCTTTACACTATTTTTTATCGTCAATAACTAGCAAAAATCATGAACATGGAAAGCATCAACACAATAGCATTCTTCAAAATCAATGCACAACATCAACTAAACTACTTGAAAGCACTTAGAACAACAAACTTAATCTATCTAAATCTATTAAATTTGAGGAGATGAATCATGAAACATGAGAAAAACACAAGAATCCACCAATAAGCAATAAAATTCTATTAAAATTTCTACAGCATGTTTTTACAACAACTCAACTCTCTCTTGAAAATGAGAGGAGACCCCCTATTTATAGTTTTCCAAAAGTGAAATGAATGGCCAGGATTTACTCTCATTGTGTGGCCAAGATTCATTTTACATTAGGGTTTCACCTACCCCCAAAATTTACTAATATAAAATACAATTTTGTTTTTTCTCTATTTTTTCATGTAGTGCCCTGACACTGTAGTAGTTTTGTCTTCTAGTGACTTCCTTCCTTTTTCAGTTTATACTATCAGGAACTCATCATCTATCATTGGCTTTCCTTCATTCTTTTGAAGGGTGGCATATTCTATGAATTTTCCAATTAATGCCTGAAGCTTATTCCACTCCATAATATCAGACTGAAGAATTTGGAAGGTTAGCTTCTTAGGTCTACCAGTGATTAGCTCCTAGTTCTTTGTACATTTTGGTGTGGACTTCATCACTTGTTCTGATTGGACAAAGGCCCTAACATCAAAATCCATGAAGTCTGACATTAGTGAATCTGCTGCCCCTTGCTCCATCTTCTTGTGGAAGTATGGTCTGATCTTCTCTAGATCCAGTTCTACAGCAGGCATATCATAATCTATCATTAGTTTCAAATAATCCTCATTATTTGCCCTATGCTCCTTGACCCATTCAAGGTCGAGTTTTAAACTTTGTGCAACACTCTCTCCAGGACCTCCTTTCTATGATCCAGGCCCATCTTCCACATTTCCACTAGCTAATGGTCATCCTTTACAAGGGCTAGCTCCTTCTCCCATGTCTTTTCAGGCATCTTGAGAATGGCTTTGAGCTTAGAATAGGTAATCCTGTATAGCTCGGTAAATCGATGATAGATCTTCTTTGTACCCTCTAGCTACTTCTGCACATCACATAATTTGTTGGCAATTCGGATAGCGTGGCCTATGCCTATATCTCCATTATAAAGAACTCGTCTGAACCAATCTGCGGTAGCCTTGGTCCAACTCTTCATCTTATCCATCTTGGAGAGTTCTTCCTAGGAGAGGATTGGGGGTGCAGAGGATGTAGTTGGAGCTTCTTCCTCCAGAGATGTCCACTATTGAATATAGGCATTGAGGTCTGCCACTTGTGCTTTCAGTTCCTCCTTAGAGGACTAATCCTTATTCATCTATTGCATTATTATGGCTACTAATCCCTGGAATTCGTCAATCTTCTGCTCTTTGGTAGCAGTGCCCAAGTCTATTGTGGAAATAGTGTAGCTGACCCCCTCTCCTTTGTTTGTCACCGGGGTGGCTATATGTACAGTCATTGATCCTGATACATCGACAATGATGCGAGAGCGTACCCTGGGATTCTTTTCTTTGTTTGTCTTCATTTGTGCCCTAGCAACTATAGCCTCAAGTCGGGACTTCAGATCAATGAGGGTTGGGTTTTTCTTTTGCAGCTACTTCTTGAGCCAATTAGGTATTTGAGTCTCCCCTTTCGATGATTCATGATCACCTTCCTCTTTTTTCTCATGTTGAGGTTGTTTCTCTTCACGGCCTGGGGTCTCTTGCTCAGTTCTTTCTTCTTCCTCGTCTGAGTCCTCAATATGTATGGTCTATTTCCTTTTTGACTATGTGACAACTATGTTCTCCCTAGTAGCACCTTCTACCTGAGGCGCCCTTTCTATTTCCTGCTCAAGCTCTATGTGATGTTCTAGCTCGGGACTCTTCTCAGGAGCATCTTCTTCCTTCTTTTTTCTTTCTCTTCTTCTTTCTCTAGTGGTACCTCTTCTTCAACAGGACCTTTGTCTTTCCCAACTAGTGGAGGCTCTTTAAGTATCTCCACATTAACTTCAGAGTCCTCCTTTTCTTTGAGAGGCTATTTCTCATATTCAACCTCGTCTCCAACATCCTTGAGTTGTTAAGACAACTCCTCTTCAAGCTCTTGGTCAAAGGTCTCTATTATGTATCTTGCATTAAGAGCTTCAACGTCCTCAAAAGATTGTGAATTTTCTTCATTTGTTGCTACCTTGTCCACACTCATGCCTACTCTTCCCTCGGGGTGCTCGAAATAATCATCCTTGAAAGGATCCTCTAGTTCCTCTAGCATTCCCTTGGTAACTTCCCTTTGTTGTTTCTCCATTTCTTCTGATATTTTCATAGTTTCCTCCATTTTTGGTGGCTCTATGTGTGGAGGAGGGATCAGTAGACCAGCAACAATTTAGACGATCACAGCTTGGATGGGGTTCATTATAACCCTAGAAATCTTAGCTAGTATTCCTAGTATGTATTTGGAAAATGCCTCGGGCAAGGTGAGAGAAGGCATTATGGTTGTGGCAATTGAGGATACTACGGTAGAAAGAGTAGGCAATGGCGGGGGCAGTGAAATAGATGATAACGGGGATGTCATGCCCAAAGAAGAGTCCAATACCATGATCAGAGCCATTGGTGCGGTGGAAGCAAGGTGGATAGAAAGCTCCATGACAGGCGGAGAAGAAATAGACAGCGCCTTAGATGTGAGAGGTGGTGGAGTAGCAAAAGTAGCAGTAACGATGGGAGCAAAGGTAGCAAGTGGTGACTTCAATTGCTCAGCCTCTTCTTCTCCCTCATGTTGCGGATCCTCCTTGATGGTGGGCATCTTACTGAGTCCTCTAGACTTTTTGGGCTTCTTTGAATATTCTCCTTCTGAGGCCTTTTGTGTATAGACCTTGTGTTTGGGCTAGTGCTCAAACACATCTTTCCTCTTTCTTGATCTGGTTGCCAGAGGGGATTTGGGAACTTCATCAGTCAGGGCAGCAACTATTCTGCTATTGTTTTTCTTTTAAGCTCATCTATGAGCTCACCGTATGTCAACACGACACCCTATGCCTTTAGTTGGGTGATTTGAGAATCCACCCACTTTCTTGTTTTCTTCTCTACGGGCCTTGTCACAATGTTGAGGTCATTGACCTCTTCTTTGTTCTAATCAATCAGTGGCAATGGTAATTCAGCCATAGCATCAAACCTCTCATCAAGGATGGTGTCCTCCTCTTCTACAATCTGGTTAGGTATTGGGAATAAGTTTATCATCTGCACAAATTGGGTCATCATCCTCATGTAGTGCCTCATTCTCACCTCCTTGTCATCTTGGCAGTTGGCCTAGAAATCTTCTATGTGAGGCAAGTGGGCATATTTTTTCTGACAAAATTCTTCAGTTTTCCATAGGGGTCCATCCTCAGTTGGGCTATGTGGAGGTCCAAATGATATTCCACTATTTTCTTTTATGAGTGTTCCACACACTAGGTCATGGGGATAGCGTACATTCCTTATCCAAGTGTTAGAGGGTATGGAATCCCTACCTGTTGTTTGTCTCTCATTAGAGTGTGAACATTCTACAGTTGTCGGGAGACTTCTAGTATAATCATTCAATCATTAAGGTACTGGTGCAGCTTGTAGGGTCTTTCAGACAACCCATTCATTCTGATGTACGTGAACTTTGGGAACTAAATAAATAGGAACCTGAATCTCTAAACAAATGCCAAAGCACTGTGTGAGACTCTCCTCTGAAAATATCCCCCAAGGAATTTGATAATATGCCTAATGAAGGCATCATTCACCCTTTGGTATTCCCTCTTGAAGTTCTTGCATTGCAGTTGTGGGTATCGATCATATACCTTGAGTTCCCTGCCTCCTAGACTTAGATTTCATACAACAAAGGGCCTTTGTATGGGAATGCCTCTGCTAGCAGGTCGACCAGGTAAGAGGTCATATAGAATTGTGATGTCTTCTTCATGGCCATGAACTGTGCGTGTAGGTTTTCATTGATGATCTTGGCCTAGTGGAATTTAGGTTTTCCATGAATGATCTCCTCACCAAAATAAAACATCCACTCTTGGAAGAAGGCTACACCAGGGAGGCCCATTACTCTACTTAGTAGAGTGACCAGATCATGGTACTCTTCGTGGAAGTCGCTTTTGAAAATCTCTTACGACACCTTGGTGGCACTTCCCCTCTTCTCCTTCAACCAATAATGTTGGTTGATTAGCTTCTTGCATGCTAGGGGATCAACTTTCCATGTGTTCTCAGTGTATCCCTTCTCTATTTCCTCCATGGAGTCAAATGTAGGGATATGAAAAGTCTCGCCTATGGAGCAAGCAGATAAGTCTACCAACACCCAGCCTCCATGATCTATTATTTTCTTGTTACCACTATGGTAGCATTCTCTGTATGCCAATGCAAGTTCCAGGGCCACAAGCGTAGGTGGGAAGCCAATTGCCTTGGCTAGACCACTCTTTCGAATCTTTCGTGCATTCTCGCTGATGGGGTTGCTTGTGTTTCTTCTTTTGAATTAATTTATGTTCATGTGTCCCAAGTTGGTATCTGATATTGAATCTCACATTGAGGTAACCTTGGAGGTGATTTCCACCCCATGGAACTAATACTTCATCGGGTGTTTCTCCTATTTTCCCCTCGATGCCTTAGCAGTTTTCTTTCCCTTTCCCTTCTCTGCAAACTGTCTTGATGTGCCCACAACAAATTCCATAAATCTTGCAAACAAAGGTGGGGTAAGCACATTCATATAAAAATTTGAGGAAACGTTAGTGAAATTTTGCAAAACGAAGGTTAGATCCAGTAATTCATCTCTCAAAGTTCACAAAGTTCATTAACATTCATGGTTTTCCATTCATTTGGGGTGAATATAGCAATGCGGGCCTAGGGATGCAGGTTTCCCTAGGTTGGCAGCCGTCTAGAGGAAGTAAAAGGGAAATGGCGTCAAGAGCACGATGGCCTACAAATGGCCACTTGCATTCAGAATTATGCATTTAGAGTTTGGAGGTTGGTTAAGGATCCAAGGCTTTTAAGTATGACAAGAAATCATCCATGAGGTTTGGAGGCGTTCAATTGATCATTTTGCTTATGCGGGTATGAGGCATGCAGAAGTAGGGGATGCCATGGATGTTTAGAGCTCATCCATTGAGAAACGACATTCACAGGACGAAGACCTGCAATAGGAATCCTGCATGGTGAGGTCCGCAAACAGCTTGGATGGTCGAACATTATCTCTTTTGGTTTCAACTGCTTGAAGTTTGCAGGCAAGGATCATTAGAAGGCCGCTAGGATAAGGTCGTTCAGGGACGACAAGGAAGACACAGTGGCCCGCAAGAGGTGGTCTGCACCAATGGGTCTGCAAAAGGCGTCGGTAGGAGCTATTTCATTGAAAGGAACTTGGATAGTGGAAAAATGATCGGGCCCCACAAGGCGGACGAAAGGCAAGTTGCAGCCGTTTTTGAGCGACAAACAGATGATAGTAGGTTGCAAGCAATGACTCACAAAGGAATACCTGCAATGCACTTTTACGTAATTTTTTTTGCTAAAAGGCTTGAAGGGAGACTACGAGGTCAAAGTCCGCAGGGCGGACCGACGAGGCTCCTTAGCTATTTTCCAATGGTGGTATTTGGTCCACAAGGACTTAAGACTTAGCATTTTCCTTTTGAGGGTCTGGGATGGTGCCGAGAGGTGTGGGCTCCACAAGAAAGAAGGAGGAAAGAGGTTCACCGTTGGAGGAAAGCATGTGAAACGGTGGTGGTGGGCAGATGGAATTCTGTAATGAAAGACCCGAAATAAAGCCTTGCTTGTTTTATCATTTTTCAATGTTGGGCCCGAAAGAACTTACGATGTAGGAAGCTGGCAAAGGGTGATCATTTTAAAATGATGGCCATAGAAGGGTTGCTTGCATGTGGCGGCCAGCAAAGGTGGACCCACAAAGGATTTTAGGCTTCGCATTTTAATTAAATTTTTTTGTTTGAGTTTCCAAGGCAGAGATGGGGTGGCATCCGCCTGCAAAGGCGGACCTACGAGATTGCAATGCCTAGGTCTTCATTTGAAGCTCATTTCGAGCAACAGTGAAGGGTTTACGGTCTGCAAGGGTTTCAAAGCCCTTGTGAAGAACGACGACGGAGAGGTAAGGTTCTACATGGACCTTAGAGGCCAAATTTGATCAATTTTTTAGGAACGTTCAAATGGGTTTGTGCAAGTTTTTATGTTTTATCAGTCGCCTAAGGAATTTTAGGTGTTCATCTTAATGATTTATTGATTTTGAAAGACTTAATTGAAATGGACGCTTTCAGCTGGGAGGCGGCAAAAATACCTAAGAAACCTAAAGAATTTGATGAATGCAACACTGGAGATCAGCTGGGAGGTTGTGGAGGCACGGAGGAGGCACAGTTGTTTGAGCTCTGATAATTCTCTAACTTGTGTCAGTGAAAATGATAGGTCATCTCAAAATTTCAGCATTAATGACCTGCATTTATTACTCGTACGACAACCAGTGGGGTAGTTGTGTGTGGGTATTGAAAGGAACGGTGGCAAGAAAGTCAGGTCCTACAATGTGGGTGGCACCCAAGGAGTCGCCATCAGATAGGCAGCGAAAAGGATAGCCACGGCGAATGCGGGACCTACCATGTGGGCCAACATCAAGTGTCCGTCGTCGATGAAATGACAAAGGAAAAAGAGCGATGCACAGGGGGAATCCTGCAAGGGTAGACCCGCATGAGGCAAAGGACACCAATTTTAAAACTTAAGGGAAACTTGCCAAGGAGACCCCGCGAAGGCCCAAGACTTGGAAAATTTTGGGTGGTGAACTTTGGTCAACTAAAGATGATGACTTTAAGACTTCTTGACCACTTGGAACTCAAAATTAAGGGGCACACAAAATGAGGCACAGGCCAAAAGTGTCTTAGCAAAGGCGAAAAGAGAGGGTCTTCGTTCTGAATTGGGCATGTGTGTTATAGGCACAACATTATCCAGCAATTTGTGGATGATACCTTTCTCTTTGGGAAAGCCTCTATGATTGAAGCCAAGAAACATAAAAGTTGTCTCAATAACTATGTTGCATGCTCTGGTCAATGTATTATCTATAGTAAAAGAATGATTTACTTCTTCAACAACACTCCTACTCTTCAAGCTCGGGTGACTGTTGTTCTGGGTTATATGAGCAGCTCTCTCCCTTTGGTGTATCATGGTCAACCCCTTACTATCAAGGAAGTCACTCCTACCTTCTGGAACTCGATTCTTGAAAGGATCCAAAGGAAGTTGGTGGGCTGGAAAGGTTCCATTCTCAGTCATGCTACCAAACTACAATTTCTATCTGTAGCTCTCCAAGGGATCCCAGTTTACTTCCTCTCCATTTTCAAGATCCCTAGATAAATTGTTGAGAAGTTTCAAAAAATTCAAAGGATTTTCCTATGGTCAGGGACCAAGGAAAAGAAAAAGTTTACACTGGTTAGATGGGAAAAAGTATGTAAACCTTAACCTTGTGGTGGGCTTGGGATCAGGAATATCCTTTGCACCAATAAGGCTTTGATTGCCAAGATGGGCTGGGACCAGCTAAGGAATAAAAAGGATTGGTGCAAAATTATGAACGCTAAGCATCTTCACAATAGACCTTTGATTAATTATCTCTCTGATGATCATCCATCGGGTTCCTTGGCTTGGAAGAACATTTGTAGATTGTAGGGGTTGCTTAGGACATGAATGAAATGGAAGATTGGAAATGGTAATAGTATAAGATTCTGGGAAGACCCTTGGTTATTAGACACACTTCTAGCACATTCTGACTTTAGGAACCTTATGAGGCTGGCACAACTCTTCTTTGGCTTTTACATTAGAGATTACCTTCTTGGGCATCCTAGGGACATGAGGTGGAAAAATCTAATCCTTTTGTGTCCTTTGTCTCCTGAGTTGTGTCTTATGGCCAAGTCTCTGCAGGACCTACTCTCTCTTACCAAATTACCATTAACCAACATGGAGGATGATTTATTCTGGACTCATGATAGGTAGGGTGATCTTTTTATTAAAATTCCTTACAATTTGTTGTCGAATCAGGGTGTGGTTCTCGGATGCTGTAAGCAAGTTTGGAACAAACACATGATCCTGAAAATAAACATTTTCTAGTGGACAGCCTGCCATAACAAAATTCTTACTTAGGATAATATGAGGAAAAGGGGATTCCAGATCCCTAATAGGTTCTTATTATGCAAGTGCAATGAAGAATATGTGGATCACTTACTTTTGCATTGCCTATTTGTTGTTAGTGTGTGGGAGATGGCTTTGGAGCCCTTGGGCACTCAGTAAACTATGAGCAAGGACATTAAATCCTTTATCTTGGGCCGGTCTGGGCCTTTCCTTCACTCCTTACCTCATGAGATCTAGAACGAGGTCCCCCCCATTATCTATTAGTGCTTATGGAAAGAGAGGAACAACAGGATATTTAGGAATATTGAGAAGAGCCCAAAGGAGGTTTTTGGTATAGGGTCAAGGCTAATTTTGGAAAACATTTCAATTTTCAAAGGGAAAATCCCAGAAAAAGCTCTTGCTTAGTGGGAAATTAAAATGGCTAAAGCTTGGCATCAGAATCTTGAGGCCAATTCACATGACAACTCCAGGTCCCAAGCTCTACGGGACATTGTCTGGAAACCCCTTGACCGTGGATGGCATAAACTCAATTTTGATGGAGCTGCCAAAGGAAACCTGAGTAGGGAAAGCATAGGAGGTATAATCAAAGACTACAAGGGTAAATTCATGGATGGTTACTGAAGGGGGATTAGGTTTCAATCCTCGATGATTGCAGAAGCAAGGGCGCTGCTAAAGGGCATCCAATTAGTTGTCACTATAGGGATTAAGAACCTGCATATTGAAGGAGATTCTAAGTCTATGATTGATGATATTAATCTAGGAAAATTACCAGGATGGAGTACTAAAGACATCTTATTAGATATAAACCATTTGGTGTCTAAGCTAAATTTGAAGATTGCTACCCACATTTTTTGAGAGGGTAATCAAGTTGTTGATGCTTTGGCTAATCTTGGCACCCATTGGAAAGTTTTTAAGTACTAGCGAAATATGGGGAACCTACCACTGGGTATACAAGGTTTAATCCTTAAGGAGTAGGGCACATGTATTTTCCATGATGATAACTAACTATACGATTACTATGGCCTTCTAGGGGGTCCACATTCTTGTCTATTGGGATTTGTGGACAGAGTTGACTACTGAGGTTTCAAACAAGTGGAAAATTTTGAATAATGGGAAGGAGATTAATTTTAAAAAGCTAATTATGAGGAGTAATGGGGAGTACATTGAGGTTATAGCCATGTTGGGTCTGGCCTTATGTAATCTTTTTTTGGAATCTTGTCTCAACACTCATATATCCTTGTAGATCTTTGAATTCAAATTTGATGTGACAAATAATTATGAGGTGAGGATTTTGATTGGTCCTATCATTTCAGCTAAAATGCTTCTATTGTTAAAAGGAATGACTTTAGTTTTATCTAAATTTGGCCCCACGGCCAACTTCGGTCTGTACTTGTGCAAAAGCAACGTGGAAGGCAAACCTTCAATTTTCATCATTTTATACATACCTGGTCACATGTGTTTGAAGATTCTCATTAATGAGATCACGAAGATTTCCTTTTGGTATTTAACTCTTCAAGTGTGTGTCCTGTACACGGTCTTGATTTCCCAAGGCATTCTTGTTTGGCTTAAAAATATTAGTGTTTGGGTGACCTCTCACTTTGTCAAAAATTCTAACCTTTTGCTCTCACAAGTTTACTAGTTTTTTAGTGCACATAGTGGCAATATAGGCGGCAATAGGGTGAGAACGAAGCTTGACAATTGTGGGGAATTTTTCAAGGACCCTCTGGTTTGGCACATCTGCGTTGAAGGTGGGTTGGCGCCTTTAATGGAAAGTTTGGTGAGTCATGATCCAAATTTATCTGTGCAGTTTGTGAATTCCTGGAAAGAAAGAAGGGTTACCATGGGTGCTATCTCCTTAGAGGTGAATGAGGAGGTGATTGCTCAGGCGACGGGGTTGTCGTGTACCAAAAAGAAGTACCCTAAGCACACTACTCCAAGATAATGAAAGCCTTAATGCTTTCTTTGTGGGTAATGAAAAACCTATTCCCAACCAATCTGGCTTTGAAAGAGAAGCTCTCCTGCGGCCTTGGGATCAATTCTATCTCACTCTCATGAAGTATGTTACCTTAGAAGGTAGATATAAAACCTACTATTTCTATCATTTTCCTCTTTTGAATCACCTTTTCCACAAAATTTTGTTAAGCTTCCTATTTTTCTTACTGATTTAGAAAGCTTAACTGAGAAGTGCATTGAGTCTGCTGCCCAAAACCCTAAGGATTCTCCTCCCATGCTACTCCACCAAGGCCTCATTTTGAGGCTTTATCATTTTTATTTCACGCTCTGCCTGCCCAAAGCCATATCTATTGTCCGCATAGAGGAAATTGAACCCCCTTTTCAAACTAATATCTCTCTGATTGAGTCTAAGGGTCCCAAAAGAAAGAAAAAAACCCTCTGGTGACTGCCAAAGTCCCTAAGCCTAAACTAACCACTAAGAAAAAAGGGGAGTGCAGGGATTTTCCAATCTAATGTTGTGGTTGGTCTTTAAGAGCTTAAGTCTTCCTCTACCAAGACTAACAACAAACCTAATACTAAGAAGAAAGTGAAGGATGAGGGGAAGGGTTTGATGAAGCCGCTGGCCAAGAACAGTAGAGGAAAGAATGTGGTGGGAAGAGATTCCAAGGGGGATACTATGGTTGTTGCTATGGTGGAGGATGGGGTTGAAAATACCAACATTAGGAGATCTGGTAGGTTGGAAAAAAATAACAAGAAAGTGAAAATTAGTGAAATTTATTCTAATGAGGAGTGGTCTGACAACAAAGGTAATAGGAATGTGGAGGAGTCTGAGGAAGAGGACTTTGTTGAAGGGCCTAGCAACCTTTCGACTTCAACAAAATGCTTAATGAGAACTCAGATTCCCAGTCCTCTGACCCTCAGGATGTGGAGTGTGCTGATATTGTGAAGACTGTGGATAAAGGGGACAATCTTCGTGTGTTGCAGGAGCAGATGGGGAAGATGGAGAAGAAGTTCAGTGGCTTGACCCGGTTTACTGTCAAGTTGGACCACTATGTTACTAGCACCCTCTCTACTGTGATGAAGGATGAGATGGATAAGAAGATTGTTGAAGAAGGCCTTGAATGGGTCGAGGATGATGTTGTCAACCTCCTCTCTTAGAATTGGGAGAATGCCAGTTAGTTTGATGTTGTTGTGTGGTGTTACTACCAACTGTTTGTCTATTGTGTTTGTGGTTTTTTGGCTAGTTGTTTTTGTTTTTTGGACTTGATCTTTTTTGGCCCTTGAGGCTCGATGTGTAATGGGTACAACACCGTGTAAATGTTGTTTATCTTATCAAAAACTAGACAATTTGCATTATTTAATCAAATAAGATGAAAATTAGCATGAAAGAGGTGAATTAATCGAATAATGTTGATTATTTGATTAATAGAAGAAAATGATGAATTTAATTAAACAATCAGGATTATTTAATTAAATACACAAGAAAGGTTGAATCATGATGAAAATGGTGTTATTAAATCAAATTAAATGTGTGATATTGATCAAGACAATTTTAAGTGTCTATAGAACTCGTGACCCAGGCTCTAATACCAATTGTTGCACAGACGGTTGTCATTGCAATAAAAGATCATCTTGTTAATGCTCAATACAACCGCCAGAGTTAATGAATCCATGTGAGGCAGTTAAGCCATGTCACGAACCTAAGCATTGTGCTACACAACACAAGGAGACCAAGGGCGCACACCTTGCAACAATTTTATCATATTTCAACATGAATGTGAGACCTTGTCTTTTTGTGATCCTATTCACTCCATGTGTTGTTGATAATATCGTGGTTCTTTCTCAATATGTCATATGCTTCTATGATTTGACATTAAACAAAATTTATCATATTCTATGTTCCAAATTTACTCTATGTCCCTTGATGTTATCATAACTCATATTGGATATTTTCATATGTTTATTGTTTGGACATTATTTATAGGATCTTTATGGATGATGATTGTTTCCTATACATAGATGTTATTCTTATACTCTTATGATTGTTTTTGTTACACCTCATTTCATCACCACTAAGTTACTTTTACCTTCTTGAGTGAAAATGCTGATAAATGCTAAATGTGGCTTTGATATGTTTATCAGAGGAATGGATACTAAAATATGCAATTAGATGTTATTGATTTCAAAAGAATGAATATGTTTATATCAAAGGAAATTTTGACAGATAAATATGAATAGCAATAAGATTGCAATATGAATGCAAATTTTTTATGATGAAAGTGGATTTCATGTGAATATCGAACTATTGTTGCAAATATGCTAAGTTGGATGCAGGTACAGGTTCACTCCTCCGAAAGGGAGGGGAAGTATCACTTAGGAGAAGTGATTGGTCGGGTAACCCTTAATGAAACCTAACTGAGCTTACACACACTTACACCCTAGTTGGTCTAGTTGAGTCGGGTCAATGGGAACCAAGTAAGTAACCTTTGAGGATGGGTTGAAATTTTTGGGAAATTTCTTTGATTTCTTTGATTGTGTGATCAAGTTATCGTGATTGAATCCTTAAGTCTTTGAGCTTTGTGAATAGTTTTCTTTATGTTGATTCGTATGTACATTAAAAGTATACATGTAGATATGTATATATAACGACTCGTGCATGAGAGCATAATTACATTTACACATGTATATATGAGTAGAAATACTTGTGAGCATACTTGCACAAGGAATCGATTATAGATATATGTGTGTGTATATATATATACTTAATGTATATGCCTATCGACAAGGATATGAATGTATTTATGTCGATATGAAATAGTAACATGATATGTGTATGAATAAACATATATGCATATGTACATATATACACATATGTTGATATACATGTATGTGTGATGTGGTGGAGTATCCATATGAGCACAAGGATATATAATTATATGTGTATATGTGTAAATAGATATATACTTATGGTATTGTTTATGGATAAATGATAACATGGATATATGTATTTATATATCGAACGGTTGGTTTGATGAACTTGTTTGTTAATGAGTATATACTCTTCTTTGTATATCAATTGAATGAGAATGATATATAAATATATACACAATGAACGATAGTGGAAGAATGAGTTTAGTAAACTTATGAATTGGAGAGGATATATATACATATAGATATATACATGATATGTTGTATATATATATATGCATATGTATTATATATTATATAATATAAAGAATGAACAATGCATAGAAAAATGCATTATTGGATTACATAGCAAGTAAATGCAAAATGAAACATGAGTTAGTGTCAACTGGTGTGCAAGAAAGGATTGGCATTGCTTAGAAAATACTAAGGGTTGATTAAATGGATATGTGATAAGGTAGATATAATGTGAAAATAGCACTACATATAGTAGTGCAATGCTAAGTATTAAACCACATATATCATCACTAATAAAAGGTGATGGAAATACATAAGTTTAATTTGTTATGCATGAATAATGCATAAGGTAAAGTGTTGCACACTATGCAAAGTGATGTGCAACATTAATGAAGTAGGTCATGCATAAGAGTAGGGAGAAGTAATTGTCAGCCAAGACCAAGTCAACAGAGCTAAAGAGTCATGAATAAAGCTACTGTATACATTGGAATGATTAGTTAAAGTGGATCTTAAACAATAAGGAACAAGCCAATAGTTGTGCATGAGTATAGGAAAACTCTATGAAAATGCAACCAATAAGAATATTGACTTCTGTTAAACAACAAGCTTGTAAATAGGAAACATGATGAATAGTTGGTGCCATATTATGAATTTTGTGTTCTTTGAGAAGTCTTTTTGAACCTGTAAGTCTATTTCTAGATTTGAACATGTGCATTATGAATTAGTGAACATGTTGTTGGCAAGCAAATAATCAATCTGTTGTTAAACTAGCTAAGTATTTGCTTGAGTCGTTGCCACCTTTTTCTTGGAAGTGTTGAGTCTACTTACATGGTTGTGTGGTGTTGATTAGCTTAGAAATTTTGTAGGCATAATTATCTCATGATTTTGTATAAATAGATGAGCTATTCTTCACATTTGGATGCCAATATTATTTGCATTATGCTACTTATATACCAAAGTTATTCATTTCCAGAATTGGAGTTATTTTGTGAGATCAAAGTGAGGGAAGTTATTGTGAGTTATTTCATTGAGTGGTTTAGAGTTTTGAAGTAAAGTTTGCAAGATGATATTGAAAAGTAACAAAGTAAGGAACCAATGGGTCAACTGGATTATAGCATAAAAGGGGCATGAGATTCTATTCTCTTAATGTCTATCTATTTTGTGAAAGATTGCATATCTTGATTGTTTTGTTTAGGGAATTGCATTAGATTGCTTGAATAGAGAAATGATTTATTTGCTTAGTGAAAAGGAAAAGAATCCTATTGTTATGATTTCCTTTTGGGTGTTTGTACATACTCCTTTTTAAGGAGTGGATGTTATCAATGGTATTATATACTAGGATTGATGATGCATGAATAGATTGAGAAGTTATTTGATACAAATTTACTTGTATGATCTTTCTTGATACTTGCTTGAGAAACCTATCTTTTAGGTTATTACTTTAATATACCCTGTATGGGGATTTTGATGATGTTTCTATACATAGATAGTTTACACTACATGTATAACATGAAATGTACCGATGTCACGAAGTGACTTGACATTGTAGCTTATTATGCTAGGAAACCTTGGGAATGATAAGGTTAGCATTGCAACAAAAATGATGCTATGAAAGATATGTTAGGATGTGATTTCATGAAAACCACATCAATAATCTATACTTGAAAGATGACTTGATCATTACCTTACTCTTGAATGAAACCCTAGGTTGAGAATAACCTAATTGGGTCAAGAAGGTTATTTGATTAACAAATGAAACCCTAGGTTACGAATTACCTACTGGGTTGGAATATCTACTTAATTACCCATTGGAACCAATAGGTTAAGATTAACCTACTTGGTCGGGTTGTTTATTTGTCCTTTGTTTAGAACACATAGGTTTAGATTAACCTACATGATCAGACTGATTGGTGATTGTTGACTTTATCTTAGGATTAGGATATACCAAGGTTAAGTCTCACCTATGTGATTTAGTTGATCACTTGAGTTTATGAATTACTACTTGATTAGATCCATAGGTGGGATTACCTATTATGTTAGAGTTGTTACTTGTTTGGTTGATTTATACTCTTGATGTGAAGTCATATTGTTGACAAGATTCTACTCTTTGAATAACCCTTTTCACTAAGGAGGTTACACTCTCGAATAGAATCATTTATTGAGATGATTGCTCTTCGATTGAGGTAATTTATTGATGAGATTATACTCTTGATGAGAATCACTTATTATCATAAAATATTACTGAATGGAGTAAGTTATTTATGAATATTTATTCTATGATAAGATAAAGCTTATGTAGCTATACTGTGGATTATAAAGTTATTCCTAGGACTAGGTTGTCCATTGTAGGGAATAGCTTGTTAATTTGTTTATGCAAAGTTAATTTGTAGACTAGAAAAGCTCATATTTTATACCTAGGATTAGAATATCCATTAAAGGGGGTAACTTATGCTTATGCTTTATCAATAGAGATATCATTGTGTTTTGGGAAAAGGGGAATAGGTTATTTTTGAGGTTAATGATTACCTATCAAAGGAAATTACCTAAGCATAGTATATGATTGGTCATAGTACAAACCGAGCTATGGTAGTGTATTCGAATAGGATGACTGTCACTTGAAGTACTAGGTGATAACACTTTGGCCAAAGTAGTGTAATTCGCCACTAGTTGCACTGTCAATTCATTGTGTTCCTTTTATGCATTCTAGTTTGGGATTTTCATATTTGTAGGTGTAGCTAATATATGATTTGGTTCTAGATATGTAGGAAACAACACTAAGCTCAGAAAGGCTATTTTTATGGGGTTTTAGGTCAACCATCTCTTCGTCGAAGGGTAGAGACATCTTGCCATATGTGGCAGATGTGCGGGAGACTACATTTGAGTCTGTGGTTGGTGGAAAAACACTTGAGTGATGTTTCTCCTCATCAGATGGTGGCCGAGGTTTGTGGATGTTTGCACCAATATTGGGGACAACTAGAGTGTATGCACCAAGGAGCAAGGACATCTATAATGTATGCACCAATGCAACGACATCAGGAATAGTTTGCATATCTAATGCCAAATGAAGCTCAAAAGAGCTATGTATGTATCTTGTACCCATTTATTTGGAAGGTTGTAATCTTGAATGATAAACTTGAGTTTATTCAAATCTATGTTATGGAAAGATTTGTGAAATTACAATGAAATGCAATGGAATTTTGGAAGTGTTTATTTCAAATGTGCATGTAATTTACATTATGGAAAAGAAAAAAAATTATTGCTATGTTATGACATCATTGATCATTCACTTGAGGTGAAAATATTGAAAATTTACTAAGTAGATCACCGGGATTGTTACAGTTTTGATTATCATGGACATTGCAAGATGATGAATTTGTATAATTTATTAGATAGAGTTATTATTTGATTTCATGAGAGTAGATACTATGGAGATGAGAATTAGATATGTTGATGTTTACTGGTGATGGTTATTATATTCAAATCATTTCTATATGATTTCCTAGTTGATTATCATTTTTAAAATGTTATTTTAATTTATGATAGTTGCTTCAACTATTATTATTCATGTGATGTATTGAAAACTTGTATTGAGTGAACAAGAAACTTTTTCTAATGGTGGTTGGGTCACATAGCTACTTTTGTTTTTTTGTCCCTGTGAAATACTAATCTTATCTCATATAGATAAATAAGGTCACATATATGTTATTGTGAAACACTATTTAATGTATCGTGTGATCATGTGTGTATGTGAGAGTTTATTTTAATTACCTTTATGGATTATCTTTTGGTGTGTTATCCTTTTATGATTTATATAGTTCCTTATGTGATTAAAATTATGTTTTAATAGTCCAAAAAGATCCCTAGGTCATAGACTTATGGGTTAGGGGAACTTTTTACTTGGAAAATACTTTTATTAATGTTTAAAACTCTCTTAAATTTTTTTTTTTTTGGAATGTGGCAAAATTTGGAGTTAGTTGGGTTGTTTAGGTGGTTAGAATAGGTCATTTCTTTTCTCCTATCAATTTATTCTTTCTCCTTGAATGAAGGGATTTTTTTCCTCTTGGATTGTTCTTGATTTTCTTATAAGATTTTCATTTGGTAGAATAAAATTTTAGGTGGGGGAAATGTTGGTTTTTTTTAGTTCCCAACAAAATTCTCATAAGTAATCTATGAAATTTTCCATTTCCAATAATCAATAACTTGTAGGGATTGGCCAACGACTAGGAGAAATTTGGATAAAACTTTTCCTCCTCACTTTGGGCTCTACAAAACCTAGGAGGGTGGTCCCTAACAGTATTTATAAGATCTCATTTTCCAATTATCAGAAATACTGTAAATAGCATATGTGTTATTAACAAATTTTCTTGAGGATTATGAAAATGAAAAGATTTGGCAATATCCTTTAAGCATTTTAATAATTTAAAGTGAGAGAACACAAAATGGCATCATACTTAACAAATGACTTCAACTAAAATTAAAATTTGTAATGTTCTTTATATGAGTTACCATGGAGATTCTAATCGGACATAAATTCAATAGACCGGTGCCTTAACCTAGGGTACAAAGTCAAAATAGATGCAATTGAGGTTTGTTCAACAACATTTTCCCTTAAGCATCACAAAGCTTCACAACAATGCATTACACTACTTCACTCAAAATTCCTAACCAATTCTACTTACAAATCCTTGCATACATTCATACAAATCTATATTTCCATTAAAACACTTTAACCTATTGTCCATAACAAAAACATACACTCAAAGGAAAGACAATGAAGATGAATAAAATGATCTTTGATTATATTTCTTTCATAAAATGTATCAAGTATACATAAGGAGACAATTGGGTTGAAATTATGCCATTGCATTTCAAAATAAGATGTTAGTACTGTAAAAAAAGTCTTGCAAATTACATACAATTCAGACTTAGACAATAACCTAGATAAAAAATTTAGACTCTATTTACTCTATGCTCTGCAGTACCAAATTTTCTCCAATATCTCATGCAAATGGCCTTGATTTCCCTTTTATAGGAACAAGGGAGCAATACAAGCTTTGGGCCAAGTACACATGTCTTATTTTCATTCGGAATACAATAAATTTTCAAAATATGAGCACAACTACTCATGAAGAGAATATTCTAAAAGGAAATACGTTGTTATCTTTGCTTGAAGTATATTTATCCCTCCAAATTCGCTTGATATAGATAGTTGTACTTTCTTTTTTGTTCCTCTTCATTCTTCAATTGGTGGTAAAGGCCCGAGAAAAATGACCTAGCAGATGAAAAAAACACTAGGCCCACTAGAAGACAAAACCCCTATTTGAGCTATTGAAGACCCTTGTTGGTATTGATTATACATAAAAGACAAAAAGGTTGATTCACATCATTTGAAAAATCACAATTCAGGAAGCTAATTGTACTTAGCATCCCAAGTTGAGTACTACTCTTTTGTAGGCCAGTTGAATGCAAGGAATTCATCCAACTTATTCTCGTATGTTCCATATCTTCTTACCATCGAATCAACTTCTTTGTCAAATTCCTCTAGAAATCTGTTAGTGTCCCAAATTTTATCCATACAACTCTTCATCAACTCAATATTAATTGGATCTTTCTCACATATTACAAAAGCCAATGTAGTTGTAATATTTTCTAGTTGTGATCTCCAATATTCATAATATTTCACTTCCCCATTGGCCTTTATGATGTCAGGTAGGATTCCTAGATCGCTCTCATCAAACTCTTTAATCAATTCATTTATTCTATCTTCCATGGGTCCTACCATCCCCTGATATTCACCTACAATTTTTACAATATAGTATGTTGAAGTAATTTTCTCCAACTTATTGGGGTCGTATTTTGATCCTTTGATCATACCAATAAATGAATTTAACCTAGGGACCCATGTTTGTATGAGAGGGGCTACCTTTGTTTTTATCTTTGACAAACACATGCCTATTGTTGTTATCATCAATAAATAGTTTTTAAAAGAAATAATTTTTGGGACCTTTGGGGTGGTGAAATTAAGGTTTAAAATCTCTCAAAAGTGCATCTAGTACAAACCCTAGTGGAAATACTAGTGCAAACCCTGATTTTGATTTCCTACAAATAGGAATCAAAGTGGGAAAATTGCTCATTTGTGTATTTTGAGTTTGAAGATTAGAGAGCTCTAGAGAGAGGCTAGTTTCCAAGATGTCACTCATTTCGCATGTTGAGCACCATGTATATCGTGTTCACACCTTCTGATGGCTAGAGGGCACAAAGGACCCGGTAAGTACACCTTGCCCACCTCATCATTTTTTCATTTTTTGTGTATTTTTAGGGCTTAGAAATTTTAGCAGGAAATTGCAATGAATGTTGTTTGCCACAATTTCCATCGTGAGTGACTCATGTGATAGCGGTTCACCACAATTGTCATGGAGCACCACAACTGCTAGGGTAGATAGGTAATTGAATACGGTGTAGCGCAACTACAAAGTGCGACATTTACTTCCTACACCGCACCTGTGGATGGGAACGACACATTTGACAAACTAAACCACATGTGTTTGGAGAAAGGATGCATGTGCAAGTGTGAGATGCAAGTGATTTCAGGTTGACCACAAGTGACAATGATGATACATTTACTGAGGTGTGCGACACAAGTGCCATTTTGCAACGCATATATAGAAATAGTGACACAATTTTTTTTTGTGATGCATTGCTAAGAAGAACAACACAACTGATTAGTTAAAAGGTTGCCCTAGTTTAGGATGAAATATGTTATGCAATTTAGGTATGATAGGTCTAATTAGGGTTTTGGATTTACGTAATGACTTTTTCTTGTGACCATAGATTGTTCTTGCCCCTATTTATATACAAGAGTCATGACCATTTACTTTTCAACTTTGAGATCAGTTATCCGACACTGAGAAGCATGGATTGATGCATCTTGGGTTGTACCATGTGACCTATATGCCCATCATTAGGGCAAAAAAAGGTTTTTTGAATTCACTCATGGAGAGGTGGCACTCTGTGACATGCTCTTTCCATTTTCTGACCAAGGAGGCGACCGTGACCCTGGAGGATGTGTACATGATACTCAAACTACCAATCCAAGGAGAGCGGGTTAGGTATGATCCCGTGCAAGGACTGTAGGCCATTAAGGACCATTATGTGTATGATGATGTTGTAGAGCTCAGCGTGGATGGCTATAAGATTAGGTGGGAGATGCTAGCAGAGCGATATGAGAGGTATGATTGCATTCTATGCATGCTGATTGTTAGGGTTATTATTCTAGATCGCAAAGGTCGTGACTTTCCCATCGAAATGGGGGAGATGTTGGTAGGGATGATGTGGAATGGGACCGTCTATGCATGGGGGCCTTATTTATTAGCCATAATATATTTTTAGTTGCATGAAATTGCATATCAGGATGGTTAGTCTATGAGTTGTGGAGTGACGTTGTTGATGGTGTGGGCATGGGAGCACATCATAGTGTTTCGTCCTGTAGTGGGCCGACAACTACGAGATAGTATGCCATATGTTTATCTATATGGTGGGGTCGTTACCTAGAATCATGTGGGGGACATAGGGTACTAGCATCATGAGATTGATGTATTGGCTAGCTTCGTATGGAGGCCATACAGGGATTGTTAGTAGTGGGTGGATGAGGATCAACACCTACCATGGTGCAAATAGGCCAATTACTTGATTGGTCGTACCATGTAGTCTCAACACATCATAGAGCAGTATTTTCTAGTTCGAGTGAGGTGACAGTTTGGAGAGGCACAAGATCTGTCTCAAGGGACAACAGAGTTCACACGATCATCACATGAGGTGTACCCATGGGGAAGATGATTCCAATAGCTACAGTAGAGTAGGTGATAGATGCACTACAGCCAATGCAACGGGCATGGAGGGGTGGAGCAACATATCCAAGCATGATAGAAAAATATGATGCATGGTGGGCTACCCTCAGACTAGAGCCATATACAAACCTAGATTATCCAATGCTAGTAGAGCCCACGAGGTCAGAGGGGAGATCAAGGATGGGGAGATGGAGGGAGGGGAGACAAAGGGAGAGGTGATGATGGTGGAGATGGGAGGGGTGGGGGAGGAGGAGGGAGATCCTGGCAGAGGAGGATGAGGAGATAGTGGGTGAGACCACTATCACCGATTTGAGAGAAGGGTGAGGCAGAGAGGGTAGCCGAGGAGAGGTGGCAAAGGAGAAGCAGCACCAGGATGATGTGCTACTTTTCAAGGTGGGGCAACATGATGTAGTGATGGGGGAGGTCGAGATGGAAGAGGAGAGGTAGGAGGAGGAGTGACATGAGGAGGAGATGGGAGAGGCTGAGTAGATCCTCTGAGAGAGTATTGTGATGGGTGTGGATGTGGAGGTTGGACTGGATGAGATATCGATTGGGGGAGGATAAGGATTGGTAGATCAGAGGATATTTGATCTTCAAGCACGGTTGGATCAGGCTACATCTAGGATCTAGGCATTAGAGGCCGAGGTAGGGGCTTTATGGATAGAGAGGGATACAATAGTGATTGGCAGGTAGTGAGCAGATCAGAGATGTGTGTCCAGAGTTCATTGCTACATCATGGGTCCCTCAGTCGTATTTTATTAGTAGTTATTTGGTGTTGGTCAATAGGCTAGATATTACAGGAACTTGTATGAGGGACGAGTGCCATCGACTGAGAGAGAGTCGTCTTACACACAAATACAAAGTTAGAGCAAGTCGCACTCGCACTAGAGTAGGTCATAGAGTAGTGGGGGTGTGCCAGGACCAACACGGTCAAGGCCATATGATCGACCACCTTCAGAGAATAGGTCTTTAGGGTCATCATGCTAAGAGGATAGACAAGAGCACCGATAGCCATCACCTCGACAGTCACCTGCACGAGATCAAGGTATCTCATGCTAGGACATATTTTGATATTGTATCTAGACACATATATTTTTGACCATCGAGCTTATGAGCTCCATTATTGAGACACATCTTGACATTGTACTATGACACATTTTGAGCTATATATATATATATATATATATGATTTTGGCAGAAATTTATATGATATGTAGTATTATGTTATGATGTTATGTGATGGATGATCATGTTTATGATGTTTATGCATTTTTATGATTATGTGATGATGCTATATGTTAATGCAATATGATGGATGACTAAGTTATGCTTATATATGATGTTTAGATGCTAGATGGGTTGATTTAATGTCATGATGTTATGTATGTGAATATGATGATAATGAATTTTATTTGAATGCATTATGATGTGATTATACAATGCCATGTAACATATATTATGATTATGTAATGCAATGTGGTATGTTATGAAACAATGTTATACAATTCTTGTAAAATGTCAATGCAATATAAATGATAATGGGTTATGATTATGATGTGATGTGAATGTAATGACATGCTAATATCCAATGACCTAAAGATATGATGTGATGAAATTATAATTGTCATATGGATGCAATCTATGTTTTTGTATTTTCTCATGCAATATAGATGAACTAACATGACGATGCCATATTATTATTATGATGTCTAGAATGCTTCCTAACATGATTATGTATGTAGGATATTTTTTGTGTGTCACAGGATGCTGTCAAGATGCATGTAGAAGAAATGTTAGCATGGAAGATATGGAAGTTAGCCTGGCGTTATTGGAGACAACTTAAAAGATGAGTATTTTTCTATACAAGGGTTTGCATTTAATCATCACTGGGCAGTAAAATGTGAAAAATGGACGACAAAAACCATGGTATGATATAGACCAAGGTGTGCAAAGTCATCCATTTGTGAGAAGCAAACAGTCACAGACAAGGAATGTCCTAACTCATACTAAGGGCAAAGTTTCCCCAATATTTTTGCCAAGACAATCCACATACAACAATCAAAGAAAATAGGTCACGAAACATCATCGCTCCTCTAAATCCTTCATGGGACATCCTCAAGGTAGCTAGTAACATGACCCAAAAGATAAATCAAAAAGATAAGACAAGTAGACCAACAAAGTCAACAACCATTCAAAGTGTTTTCCAATAATTTTTTGTTGATGTTTAATTGACTAAGTGACTAACGGGTTGATTGTTTGACAAGGCATGGTTTCAGGAGAGGAAAGATGTCCTATAAGACATCAAGTCTGGTTTCGATCATGTGACCACCTGTATAAGGAAAATGAAAAGGTTTGAGATAATGATAATGTCTGATTTGTAGGAAGGACACATCTTGTATAAGACAAATGATTGACTAATTTGATGTCTGAGATTGATTTAATGTTTGACTATTTTGACAATTGTCTGGTCTGACTTGATGACTAGTTGGCTTGTTTGTCTTGTTGATTCATGACTTTTTTGAGGTTTTGATGACTATTTGTGTCTGAGTTGACTATGTCTGACTTATTATGACTGACTCGACAAACCCTAAAGGACCAACCTAGTGCCTCAAGGGCTCATCAACAGATGGCCTTGCCTATGTAACAATGCACAGAGACCTCATAGTTTGACATGACTTGACCTCTTTTTATTTGACAAAGGACTGAATCATGATTAAATTTTATTTGACAAACCATAAAGGATTGACCTAATGTCTTAGGGGCTCATCGATGGATGGCCTTTCCTACATTATACACGTAGAGGCATCATAGTTCGACTGGACTTAGACTGACATGACTGAATTTTGACTCTGTTTTTGGGATTTTATGATTTTTTTGTCATTTTGGGAATATTTGATTTTTTTTGTCTTTTTGGGAATAGTGACCTCCAACAACAAGTGTAGGGTCCAATGAAGACATAGGTCAAGTATTTTCCCCCAGTCGGCTATAAGACCAATTTATTAGGGGTGGAATGAGATAGGTGTTATGGTGGATAAATATGGTAGGCAAAAGACGCATGAAGTTACTTGTTCTAGGTTATGGAAAGGACAACCAAGCATTATTATGAATGACGTGGAAATAGAGAAGATGGATTTATTATGAGCGATAGGGAAAGCTAGATTGGAATGATGGTAGACAACGGAGCAAAGATCAACTACACATGGCCCCTATTTGCCAGGTTTTCACCATGGTACTTATCCAAAGCGCCATTGAAGTGGTTTTCACTATTGGACAGATTATTTATCTTTACTATTTTCTTGATTTTTTTAATTTTTATTTTGGTGTTACCAAGATGCTTGTTTGCCAGGTTTTGATTAAGGTAACGATTTTTATTTTTATTTTTGTATTTTTTTAGGTTATGACATGGTTCTCTGAAGCTAAGTCTAGAATTGATAAGCCCCTGATCTGTAGGCTGTCATGACGATGCATTGACCTTGTTTGGGTGACCGTGTTGGACGAAAGGACCTGATCTAGATGAGGAGTGAAAGTGGTAAAAATGAAGGATGATAGATGTGGCAGACGAAGGAGGCTATGGTGTGATCCCTAATGTGAACACTACGTGGGCCATCAGGCTTCAAACAAAAAGGACCTTGGGCGACCGATGAGCTATATTACATGAAGGGGTTATTGTAAAAGGTCCATTGAAAGATATCGCAAATGGAGGTGGAATAATATGATGGATGTGTAAATATGGATGGATTGAGTAGAGTGTATTGAATGAGTGAAAGTGATAAGGATGGAGACTTTTGATCAAAAAGGTCTTCTTTTGACGTTTTGCTTTGATAGATGCCCCCAGTGATGTGTGATGAAGAGGCATACATGGAGACTGAATTTTGATTGCTTCCATTTTTTACTTTTATTTTTTATTTATCCAATAGCTTTTGATTTTGACTAGAGGACTTGTCTTGATCTTTCTTTCTTTTCATTATGTCTTTTGATTCTTGATATCCTTCTAAAGATAGCTCTTTCATCTTTGATTCTTGAGCTTTTCCCTTGTCCATTTCTTGAGATATGACTTGTTGATCCATGTCTATGATGTAGATGGTCGCGAGTGAGATGAGTGAGGTGGATGGAGCGACAAGAATATTTGGTGGGTGAATGATAGTGATGATGCAATCAATGGAGTCTTGGGAACTATCATTTTTGGTATTGTTAATGTCAAAGGAAGCGTGCACATCCTTAACAAATCAAAAAGATGTCTTAGTAGAGGCAATAGTAGGGAGGACATACTCTAACCCAGGATGATCAGAATGGTCAGATAGTGCTTCATAGGATGGAATGATGGAAAGAGAGTCATGATATGGACATGGATGATCTTGAATGGAGAAGATAGAGGTGTCATCGAGATCCCAAAAGGTCTCAATCCAAGCACAACCATTTGTTTGCATACCTTTGGTAGCTATCTTAACATCGTTGTTGGAATTTTGAACACCTTTAGCATTATTATCATTTTCGTGTGTGAGTAAATTGTTCATGTAGTACTCTCCACATCCCATGTCATGGACTTGGACCTTGGTGTTTGATGGTGTGGTAAATGAAGTAGATGACTTGGTCAAAGAAGATAGATTAATGTAATAGGACAAAGTGGAGGATGAAGCTTCCTTGTTGATAGGAACTTGGAATTGAGTTGTCCCTCTCAGATTGTTGCAATATTAAAAGGGGTCAAGATAGCTAGCTATTGTTATTTTGGTGCCTTCATGGGGAAACTTGAGGCATTTATGGTACGTGGATGGTACAAATTTCATGGCATGGATCCATGGTCTATCAAGGAGGAGGTTATATGGGAGATCAAGGCCCAAGACTTGGAATGTGGTGTCCATTATCATAGGTCCAACTCTGATTGGTATTGTTATAACACCCTTGGAAGAGGGTTCTTCATCATCATAGGCTTTGATAACAATACTCTTTGTCGTGTCTACACATGTTTCAAAAAATCCTAATGCCTTAACCAATTTGAGGGTGCAAATGTTTAACCTTGCTCCACCATCTACCAAGACTTTTCTGACTTTTTGTTTATGGACGAAGACTTCAAGGTGTAAGGTGTTGGAAACTCAAGGGTAGATAACTGAGAGGGGGGGTGAATCAATTGTCACTGAATTTCAAACTTATTCAACTTATTAACCTTATTCTTAGATCTGATCATTAATCATGAAAGCATAAATGAACAATAGATCAGAATCACACATAACACCAAGCTTTTTACATGGAAACCCTGTTAGGGGAAAAACCACAATGGAGATCAGTCCACAAGATTATACCCTATTAAAAGTATAAGAAAATATGAATGGGGAATGCACATGCATTCAGGCACACTGCCTAGAGCTCACTACTCAAATACAAATAGGCTTACTGCCCAAAGGAAGACACACTGTCTTATAGAAAGGTTATGAAGAAATCCATTAGACTTTGAATTGAGAAAATAGCATCTGCTAATACCTGGTTACAGTTCTGGTTAAGTTCATGAAAAATTCTTCACTCTTCTTCACTCTTTGCTCTGCCTTTGAATGATCTGAACATTATTTTCACACATGACTCATACACTTCACACATTTATGCACTCTCATACATCCAAATGATTAAAACAATCACTCTTATATATCTACAACAAGAAATTGCATCGCTATAAGTTAGCCTCAATGAAATAATAAAATGAATATAAATAGTCAGCCCAAATCAATAAAGATTATTCATGCGAATCAACCAAGGTCATCCACAACATAGTGAAGACTGAAAACAACATCCTCAAACATAAACCACTTCAATTAATTACACCTCAAAGATCCACAACACGCTTCAACACCTAGTCGTCCATGAACATGAAAAACATGAACACGCAAGAGAAAATCTTGGATAACGAGCACAATGATCAATGTAGACATGCAACATAGATAGAGAATGAACTAGAAACATCCACAAACACCATGAAACACAAGAGAAGCATCCACAATAACTGAACTTACAAAAATCACATGATCTTCATTTAGTAACACAAACTGAAGTAACAGAAAAATTGTCAGAATACAAATATTCACGTAGATTTTTGAAACTTGACATGGATAAACTAGATATACTCAACAAGAAAACCTTTAAACCACAACCTTAGATCAACAACGTACTAATCACACCAACAAAAATAACTTTAGTTCATCACTGACATGTAGCACTTCTTATTACAATTTTCTCAATATCCTTGACATATACAACTTCTAATGCAATGGTGCTAATAGTGTTGACATCAATGACAACCATATATCAACAACACACCACAACATCCAACATAAGGGTCATTGTGATTCAAATTTTGGGTCAAATAATCTTGGTCGGAGAAGGTGACATGGTGAGTATTAGCCAAGTATCACACCATCTCTTGGAAGTGATTAACATCAAGGTCAATGGGAACAATAGTGTCTTGTAAAGCTTTGTCAAGAATGGCCCTGTGCTTGGGTGATATGCGCAACAACTCAAGGATAGAGATTTACGTGGGTGTTTTCCCCAAATGGTCTAGTAAGTTATATTGAGATTTTTGTTATTGCTTTGGGGTAGCACCTTGTATGGAACCTTGGTTTGACAGGTATTTACAGCACATTCTGATGGTTTCTTGATAGTGATGGTATTGACATAATCATCTTCAGATCGAATGTGATTGATGTTGTATTTGGCATTGGTATAGTTGGTAGAATTATTGGTCTTAGAACTCGAATTAGGGGCATTTCCTTTTCCATGGTCATGTAATGGATCCATAAAGACTTTATGGTCACTGTTAGAGGTCTTTTATTGTCTATCGACTTCTATGATACCATTTTCAATGAGGTCTTGAATTTTTCTTTTCAGTTGTCTACATTGTGAAGTTGGGTGTCCTTTAACTCGATGATAGTCACAAAAGGCATTATCATCCCACCATGAAGGTTTGAATTTCCCTGGGTCATATAGTTTTGCATCAAGAAGTTGTATGAATTTTTTTTGCAAGAGTTGTTTGAGGACTGATTCGATTGGCTCCCCTAAGGAAGTATACATGCATCTTGCGAGAAACTTAATTTGGGATTTTTGTTCTTGCATGTTTTGAAGGGAATTTACTATTTGAATGAGAACATGTGGTGGGTCCCCTAAGTGTGATTGTAGGACCAGTGTGTACTGCCTTCTCATTGACAACTCCGTCATTGGTGACATTTTTGTTGTGAGCCCAATATTTGTTCTTGTCATTTGAAGTGTTTTGGCATTTTGTGTCTTGTTAGATGTCTTAAGTTCCCCTTTAGCAATAAGGGACTTTTCTAAGATGTTGCATTTTTCTATAAGTTCAACGAATGTTGTGCAACAATGGGCTTGTAGTTGAAATTTGAGGTCTATGGTCAATTTTTTGATGAACATGACAATCTTTTATTTTTTAGGAATGTTAGCAAGACAACGGCTAGATAAGCTCCTCCATCTCTAGAAGAACATTATAAATGATTCACCCTCTTCTTGTTTTGTGTGACATAAGGTGGAAATGGTAATGTCATTCTCAATGTTAAAGGAAAAGTGGGTGACAACTTGTCAACTAGTTTTTCCCATGATCGAATGCTTGTAGGTAGATGGGAGAACCATTCTAACACCTGTCCTATGAGACTCCTAGGAAATAGTCTCATTAGATATGTTTGTTTGGAAGCAATGTCAATCAATATCGTGTTGAATTCTCTCACATGCTCAATAGTATTTCCTTTTCCTCTATATTTGGGTAATTGTGGCATGACATAATGAGAAAGAAAAGGAGGCATGTATAATGTCCTATCAAATGGGTATTGACATAACTCTTGTGTAGAGTAAGTCTTTTTGTTTGATAATGTCATGTTTTCCACTTGTTTTTGCAAAGCAAGCATTTGATTGGCTAGGACATCATATTGTGTGAGTGACATGTCCATGGCATTGTTGACTGGTATTTTGCAGCCCAATGTGGTGGGTGGATGGGTTGACATGTGGTGTTCTTGAAATGTTTTGATTTGGGATGTTATGGGTATATGTAGGGATTTTATTTTGAGTTTGGATGTGTGGAATTTGAGTTTGAATTTGAGGGATGTGAGCATTGTGAGTTGGAATGTGTGAGGTGTTAGTATTGGATTACATAATTTAGAATGGGTTGGGAATGTGTTGACCTTGTGTACTTTGGTTACCATATTGTGTGAAGGGCCCTTGTGTGTTTTGTTGAGGAATATTTGCATTAGGACCTTGGGAAGTGTTGGTTTTCGATGTGTTTTTTTGGTGTCTTATGTCCACAAACATGAACCCTTGTTCTCTCATTCTTTCCAAAAGGATTTGATGAGGAGGCACCCATAGCATGAGATGTTCCAAATAGATTGAATGTGGTGCTAAAAGGTTGTGACATTGATTGTGTCATGGGCGTCATTGGTTGTGTTCCAAATAAGGATGTGTGAATTATGATGGAGTCTTGTGTAAACTCCCTAAAGGCATAGAAACATTCATTTGTGGGATGGAACCTTTGGAGGTAGAAGTGTAATGTCCTTGAATTTGTTTGTTTGGTGGTGATTATGCTCGAAGTGTATTTACATCAAATCCATGAGGTAGTTTTGCCCCACTATGCAATAATTTTGCTATAAATCTTTGGGGGTCTTGTGCCACTATTTCATCTACCAACCATGCCACACTAGAATTTTGGGAAGCTTCTTCAATGTCTTCGTCAAATAATGGTGTTTGAATGTATAGTTCCATGAACCTTGTAAAAGGATTTGAGTTTTGTGTGTTTGGTGACTCATTAGAAGAAAATTAAAATCTCCTATTGCTAGTGGGGTTAAAAATTTCATCCTCATTAGTGAAGTCCAGTTCCTTTATTTTCCTTTATGCTCTTGTTTTGACCATAAAAGACTTGCAAAAGGTGGGGTGAATGTGATATGATTTCTAGGGTATGACTATGACTAAGGCTATGCAAATATGTTTTTGGATTTTTGAAGATAAGGGATGCCACATGATTATGAACCAAGATAAAGAGTCAAAGTGACAATGGTCAAAGTATAGATAAGATAATGCCACAATGAGGTCAAAATATATGGTATGTCTAAGACTAAGGTATGCAAGATGACTATGTTTTTATATTTTTCAAGGTATAAAGGGATGCCAAATGGTGATGGACTAAGATAAAGTCAAAGTGACAATAGTCAAGATGTCAATAATGTCACAATGATCAAAGTCTATGGTATGTCTACAGCTAAGGGATGCCAATGTAATACAAATGTGAAATGATGATGAAGGGGTAATGGTAATATGACCTAGAATGATGACTACGGTTATGATAACTAAGCACCTTATGGTAAACCTAAGGTAAGGTCACTAACCAAACTAAGATAGCCAAGGTGACAAATCTGATTTATCAAAACCTCAAGGATGACAAAGATTGAAATGATGACAAGTTGACAAGGTGGTCTCAAACTAGTCTAAAGTCTGATGGATTTCCAAAGTCAAAGTTTGCAATAAGGTGTATGCAAGCTAAGAGATGACCTAAAGTTTGACCTATGAAAATATAAATAATGCAAAGGTGAGGCAATGGATGGAATGAAAATGGTAGGTCTTGTGATTGCAAGTCTATGATTATATGATAAGATCGTACTCAGGAATTGATCAGAAAGTGGACTATTCTAGATTTCCCTAAAAATTTCAACAACTAGCAATTGTGATGTTTTGAATGTCAGATGTGGTATTCTGGGAATCAGTCACGGTCTTTTGGTTTTAGTAATTGTGGTGTTCTAGACAATAGTTGTGCTTAACAAAGATAGTTGCGGTGAATAGCTTGTTTTTGGTCCTAAGTTGACTGATTTTGACTAAATTTTGATTTAATTTTTATGAAGTTTGAATGGAAAACACTATAAATAGTCTAAAAATAATTAGGTTGGTCTAAATGTTAAAAAGTGTGTTCGCAATGTGTATGTTTAGAGGTTATTCACCTCAAATTTCCATGGTTCTAGCACAAGTTGAATACAAATCACACACATAAAACAATTGTCTATCCCTAAGGTCAATGTTCAATGGAAACACTCTTAGACCCACTCTAGGAATCTTTGTCAATGCAAGGGAAGGAAACCCTTTTGGATTATGTATCACCTTTTTTCTATGAAAGTGGATAGATAGGAGCCTTCTGGAATGGAAGGAATTCCCAATCACCCTCTTTGTGGAAAGTTACAAGTTTGAACAAGTAACTTATGCTAAGCCAGGGATTCCCGTCTCACTTAAGGGAGCCAAATGTTAGACATAAAATTATTGAGGGTGTGATCCTACACCCTTGCACTAAGAATATCACCAAAATTCAATCAAAAGGGTGGCCTCTAACTAGTTTGGTTATTAGTCGCAACTCAGGGACATACCTCCAAGCAAGCAAAACAACTGGGCAACAAGGATGTTCAGAATTGGGTTTCCCCTATCCTTTTATATACCGGCTCGAGGCAAAAACTAGTTCGAGTCACCAAGGATTTCTCTGTATGGATGTGTATCATATTCGTAGGCCCCTCTAAAGGTAAACAAAAGCAAGAAAAGTATATTGTTTTTTATCTCCAAGATCACTCAATGGTGTGAGGAGAGAGCATACACAATACACTTGACTCACACTAGCATGGTGCTCATTAACCTTAATAAAACCAAATGTGTGGGTGATAATGCAAATTTCAAGAGATGTTTTTGATTCTCAAGACACCAAATGGTGTGATAAAAGAGCATACACACCTCACAACAAAATGCAAAACCACGAGACAATGAAGACAATGGCTTATTTTAGGTCCCTAAATTAAAATGTGAGAAAAGATACTTGATGCAAAATTGTTATTAATTTTAAAGACAATTAGTGTAAAAATGCAAGGTTAATTTTAATCCAAATGAATGTGTATTCAAGTTGTAAATTTTAGACCAAATGAGTGAATATGCAAGTAGTGTTCTTTTTAAACCAATGAGTGAGATAATATAGGTTGTAGTAAATTTTAAACCAAATGAGTGTATATGCAAGTTAATTTTAACCAAATGAGTGTGAATGAACTAAATGAATTTGCAAAATGAGACAAGACAAACAGGTTAGCAAAATAAAAAATGAAAATGCCTCCTTTCCACCTATGCCACATGTTGCAAATCAGATATTAGTATAGCATGAAAACCTCTAAACTACCGAATGTAAAATACCTAATATGAAAATTCTTACTAAAAACCAGATTTTAAAATAAATAGGAAATTGCATCATAGGAAATAACAGTTGTAGCTCATTGGATTTTGGAAGATGCAATGCGGAAATTGGCAATTTTAGTTTCCAGAATGTTGACTATGTCAGGCAAATGCGGTGAAGTCGCTAGCAATTATGGTGAAGTCCTCAGCAATTGAGGTGAACAGACTTGAAGCTACAAAAACACAAAAAAATTGACCAATCTCGACAAAACTAGAGAATAATATGATGCAATAATGATGTTGGATAACAAAACCTGAAACCAGTAATTGAAAATAGGAGAAAAATCTAAAAATGGATGCAAACAAGTGATGTTCTTGAGTTCTGAACAGTTGTGGTGAATCCTTAATTAGTTGTGCCACACGAACCTGAAGTTGCAAAAACACAAAAAATGCAAGCAATTTCAACAAAACCAAAGACTAGTATGATGCAATACTACTGTTAGATGATAAAAACAAAAACCAAAAATTGAGAATAAGAGAAAAATCTGAAAATAAGTGCAACTAAATAATGTTCCCAAACTCTAAATAGTTGTGGCTTTCCAGATGGCGATTGTGGTGCACTGGGTTTTGGTGATTGCACCATTTGAGCTTGCGATTGTGATGCAGACCTAAAACTTTAAAATTTCTAAAATTTTTGCAAGATTGAGTTAGCTTCACATCGGGTTCACCAATGTAATCTAGGGTAAAATTTAGGTTAAGGTAAAACAACATCAAAAATAAACCTATAAAGCCCTAAACCAACAATAGAACACAATCCAACATAAGAAACATAAACACAAAGTAAATATCACCTATGCCATGGTTGCTTGACCTCTATTTCCCTTCTCCATTTTACTTGAATGTACTTGTTGCCCTCATATTTGAGTATGAAATAGTAGCCTAATGCCTATGATAGTAAAATATTGAAGATAATTGTCTCATTAACATGTACTTGTGCATGAATTAAATTGATAAGATGTCAAGATGTCAAAATGACAATGATGGATGTCTTTTATAGAAAGACAAATTTGAATGAAGGGCTGAGATTTAGTGCCAATAAGATATGTCAATCAATGACCAAGAATGAAAGTTGTAGTATGAAATAGGGTTAGGGAAAAAATAGGGAAATGACAAAAAATGAATGGTTAAGATTGAATTAAAAAATAATTCAATCAAGGGCTAAAATTAAATGAGATTTCAAGAGATAAGATTGACATGGATAATGAGTTTGGCACAGAAAAAGAGGTTGTAGGAGAGATTTAAATAATTATAAAATTATTTAATTTGAGAGGGAAATGAATAATTAAATAATAAAGGCACTATTTAATTATAGAGGACATGTGACGGGTCAACTTTTTCATTAAATAACAATTTAATTCAAAAATGGGAAGAAGATGACAAATTAGTAGACAATTAAATGAATAAAATTTATTTAATTTAATGATGGAAAAGGATAAATAAATAATTAGAATAATTAGAATAATTATTTAATTATAGTAGAAAGTGATAAATAATTAAATAAATAAAATTTAGTTAATTATAGAAGAAAAGGACATTAGTGACGCAATTAAATAAATAAAAATTATTTAATTAATCAAACTTGAGGAAATAAAAAGATAGAAATGAAATAATTACATAATTAAAATTATTTAATTAATAGAAGACTTGTGACATTAGAAAATAATTAAATAATAGAAATTATTTAATTATCAAGGATGAAAGGGGAATTGATGAAGAAAATAGAGTTTGTGGGCCTAGGACAATTTTTAGTGTCTATAGAAACAAACATTGATTTGGCCTATAAAACCTATGAACTAGTTGCCAAGGGGAATTCCACAAAAGAAAACTTGCAATTTTTTTATCCAAGTGCACTCGTGAAAAACTTCTCTTCATCTACTCGAAGTGAAAAAACTGATCTGAACCAGACAAGTGTGTAGATTAGGAAAATTTAAGGTTAAAGGCATTAGTCAATAAAACTAAAACCCTAAAGACCTAAACCAACAATGAAGCACAAATAAGCATAAAAACACAAAATAGCAAAATAATATTATCAAAATCTTCATTCCATGATTGATTCACCTCCATTGTCCTCCATTTTGCTTAATATGCTTGATTGGCCTTAGATTTGGTATGCAATAATAGCCTAATGACAATGATAGCAAAATATTGAAGAGTGTACTTGTCTCCTTGAACAACATGTACTTAAGCATAAACTAGATGGGTTGAAATAACAATGACAGGCATCTTTTATAGAAAGCCAAATTGGGATGAAGGGTTGAGATTAAAAGCCAATAAGATATGACAATCAATGGCTAGATTGAAAGATGTAGTATGAAAATAGGATTAGGGCTAAATTAGGACAAAGATAAGACTAAGGTTATTGACGGTTGAGATTAAATTATAAAATAATTCAATCAAAAAATTAAATGAGATGTGAAGAGATAAGAATGGCACTAATAGATAGAAAAGCATGGAAAAAGAGGTTGTTGGAGGAAACTAAATAATTCAAAATTATTTAATTTGGGAGGGAAAGTGGATAGTTAAATAATTTAAAATAATTATTTAATATAGAAAAAGAGGGAAAGTTGTCTTTTCAATTAAATTATAATTTAATTCAAAAGTGGGAGAAAAAGGACAAATTAGTAAGTCATTAAATAAATAAAATTCATTTAATTTATGGAAGAAGAGGATAGTGACTAATTAAATAATTAAAATAATTATTTAATTATAGTAGAAAATGATAATAATTAAATAAATAATAATTTATTTAATTATAGAAGGAAAGGGGGCATTAGTGATGTAATTAAATAAATATAATTTATTAAATTAATCAAAATGAGGAAACAAAAGGATACAAATGAACTAATTAAATAATTAAGATTATTTAATTAATAGAGGACATATGACTTTAGACAATAACCAAATAATTAAATTTATTTAATTATGTAGGGAAGAAAGGGGATTGACGAGGAAAAATAGTGTTCAGAGGTGAAGGACAATTTTTATTGTCTACAAAGTGCATTTGAAAAATGAAAGTTCATATAGAAAAATCCACAAATCCTGATGACGTCAGTAATGGGGGAAGATAGGCCACATTTGCCTATAATTTTGAACTTAGTCAATTTTTCAATTTCCATTGAGCTTGCAGGAAAACTATCAACAAGTAGACATGCAAAAACAACATTAACAACTAAACAAGAGGTTCAAATGAAAAAGCTTGCAAAAGTTCAGATGAGTACAAGTTCTCGCATTGTGGGGAAAACACCTTCAAGTGGATGTGTGAAAAATTCTTTGAGAATTTAACTTAAGCACATTTAGTTTAGACCAAAAGGTTTGCATAGCCAAATGGACCCATTCGACCCGCATTGCAAAAAAATGCAAGTGAACTCAATGAAACATTAAAGGTGAAATTCACTTAGCCCCTTGAAGTCTACAAGCTCAACACTTAGCCATTTTTTTATTTTAAACTCATTGTAAAATATTAAGGGAAAACTAGACAAGTGCATAAAATACAAGGTGAACTACACTATTACAGGAAAAGCAAACACATCTAGATGGAAGAAAAAAATCTACATGATGGGTATCACTTTTGCCCCTTAGTGAATTTCACAACATTTTAAAAGGAAACCAAATCTCATTTTTCATGACCTATCCAATGGTGGAAAGAAAGAATAGCCCTATTAAATGTCTTAGATCAATTGTAAAGTTGGGAAGATTTGGGTAAGGCATGAAAGTAGGACTCATAATTTTTGAGGTGTTAACAGGTTGATTGACAGAAGTGGAAAATTTACACTTTTGATGATTTGGCATAAAGAGGAGCTTCTTGCGGCTAATGCATGATGGTTACATGGGTTACAGATCAACATTAAATTATTGAATTTGATAGACACTTTTATGAATTATTCATGAAACCTAAAGGGTATACTGTAACGCCCCACCACATAAACCCCAAAGGACAACTACAACTAACAAATTACTGCACCCTTTTTTTTTCAAAGTGAAAAAGATAACAACTATGTAATAACTATTAACTAAGTAACCCTACAATATTACATAACAAAACCTAACTAGTCCCATGGGGTTACATGGTTGCATTACAAGTAAACAATACCAACTGAAACATTGTTAAAGTTAATGCCAAGTAGATAACAAAAGAAGCACACATTCACAAGATAACATAATGATAACATATAACCATCCATGATCAATAGAGATGAAAAGGATACATACATCATTTTATTACACTTCAATTCATAGTTCAATATTACAATTGTGGAGCATATTTCCTTAGATACAACACATCATGAATATAATAATACATTATATAATGATTCCCTTATATCAACGTGAAGAGTACATCAAGTACAAGAATAATACATCAATGAAGAATAAGGTACAAAGCGTAGAACAGTCTTCAACCAAGTGAAACTTTGGATCATCTGCAACGACACAACCTTTGTGCTTCACTAACACTAACTGGGAACCCACTGGAGTGCATAACACGTTCCACCGGACCACGTGGACCCAAAGGCCCACCCCCATGCTAGGAGTTGACAAGAAAGACCCACGACCAAGACAAACAGGCAGAACAACCACAAGACCAAACCAAAAAAGAGCAACCAAAAAATAACAAACAACAATCTCAACGACTACTTACAAGGTGGCTGCTTCCAAAGGCATACAAAAGAAAAAAGCAAGGGATACTATGGGAGAGTGTCATCGCACGGTCCTATCATGGGTTATCCTAACTGCCTCTCAACAGGCACTGACCCCCATCTATGGTTATCTTGACTACCTCTCACTAGGCATCGACCCCATAGGGTGACACGTGTGGGACCACTAGCCTCTCATGAGGATGAGGTAGCGATCTTGTCAACGATAGCCTTCTTAGCCCACCCTTAGTCTGTGAAAGCACTAACGGTGTGGACAAGGTATCATATTATATTTAATTAATGTGTTCCTACCTATGCCCACTATTTTATTTTATTAGGTTTTCACTTATTTAACCAATTCTTCCATGGGTTATCTAGATTGCCCCTTTGTGTGTCAGCCCCCATGAAGAGCCACCCTCCCTAATAGCCCTGAAACAAATCTCACCACATGAAGGGGTGTACCAATACATATAAAGCACCAAAAACCACAACCACCAAGAACATGTGCAAGGCATAAAACCTCTCGCCCAAAATCCATATCAAAATTCAACACCATGGTACAAGGTAACACCCAGAAGTTCAAAATCTAAAATAAGATCAATGAAACACAAAGGTCAAGGTCCAACCATGGAAAATCAATATAAATCAAGTTTTTCTATTGCCTTTGGAAGCCCAAAACAAAAACATTGAATATCCACAAACTCCTACTGAAGGTAACTTGACACTTTGGGTTCCCAACAACTACAAGAAAGTCATTGCATAAAGTCTCCTCAATCAAAATCAACACCAAAGAAAGACTCACATCATGGAACCACAAAATGACTATATAACATCCATAATCACAAAACAACAAGTGAAGAGTAAAGGAGGCAATATCATAACGAGATCCTCAAACTCACTCAAGGCTAACATAATCAACTACAATTACCAACAGTAAATTCAACCAATAGGGCACCCAAGGGAGACCTCAATTTTCTCCACACATGATACCCAGACAAACAAATAGTTTGGCTAATAAACAACTTTAACCAATTCAACAAACACAACAAAAATAGAAGCCAACACTTTTAAAAGATTATCATCTTCATACAAGATCGAACACAATAACCAATAGTAAAGTCCATTGACAGTACATCCAAGAGAGATGTGACGGGAATTCAAACAAGCAATGGCATTTCATCCATGATCTCAAAATAAAGATTTCAAATGAGTTCAACATTAAAATATGTTATTTACTTGATCAAATTAAAAGATTATAAATTGATATTTCAAGAAAACACTATCATCTATGAAGCAATTATCCCAAAACCCTAGTATTAAAGTTTCACTATACAATGGTGCTTTAATGGTTATGCGAAGGTAAAGTTCACAAGGATAGCTTATGGTGTACCCTACCACTACATTTGGTGAAACTCTAATTACTTGCGATGATCACTAATTCAAATAATCATTAAAATTTATACAAACCAATAGATAAATATCCAACTATTAAAGATAACAATATTACTATCAAAACTCTATCTTAAACGTTGATTTCCTTTATGAAATAAACACAATTTTAGAGAAACAAAATATTTAATTAACACAATTTCAAACTCCATTTATGCTATTAGTTTTTTGTTTCTGGATTCGATTGTGTTCTAATTTTTTTCATCAACGTTTCGGATCACACTCTGTGATCCATCATCATTTTCTCATCCTTTTTCAGCTCTCCATCCTGATGATGGATCACAGAGTGTGATCCGAAACGTTGATGAAAAAAAATGAGAACACAATCGAATCCAGAAACAAAAAACTAATTTCATATGGATTGTGGAAATCTTATTGCATTGATCCATTTATGCTACTAACTCCCTTATAATACCATATACCTTAAGCTATCATTTGGCTATATTTAATTAAATAAAATTTAATCTTTCCAAATACCAAAATAAAACCAACATAACCACTAACATTATTAAAACCACTAAAGGGTTTATACAACTCTTGTACGTATCTAAGTATGTCTACAACAGAATGTTATTAATCATAATTTCATGATGTAATCCTTCTAATATTAATAAATTTATTTTTCCAAAATATTCATGAGTCAATTAATTAAATAAAACTTGCAACTTTAATATACTACTATAATATCAAAATTCCCATAACAAACTATTAATCAACTATTAGATCAATATAAAAATAACTAACGTTCACTTACTAATTAACTAATAGAGAGCAATCTAAAACATTTACCATCTAATTTAACACAGGAGAACATACAACTTGATTACTTTAAAAGTATCTTATATTATAATACTAATTTATTTTATGATAAACACATGAATTAAGGACTTTCCCTTACCTATGCTTCCCAAAACCTAAACAAGACCATGTATGAATATCAAGCCTAGATATCCTTTTAGTTATTCGCAATTCAAAATAGCATTTCATTCTATATTCTCTTGAAGAGGATTATTAAATTCAAATAGAAGGTGAATTCAAATCCACTAAATGTTGACAAAATACATTGATTTTCATACCCAAGGTAAGACTTCTAAAATAAACAACTTTCTTATTATATCAAGGTTTCAATAATTTAATCAAAATGTTTTTAGGTTTAATCCTATATGAAATACCATATAATATTAAGTTTAATAATTCCTTCACTTATCAAGACATCATTTATCGCCTTTCTTATATAATTTTTCCCAGTAAATTCATACTCTTAATCTTCAAATTTCATATAAAGCATTTCCCTCTCACAAAACCATAAAATGTGAATTCTTGAACCGATGCCTACATTTATAAACATATATATATATATATATATATATATACATATAAACACATTCTCAAACAACAACACATATTTATATTTATATATATACCTATAACTATATATATATATATATAAATATAACTACTGGTTTCATCTACAAGTTACCATACAATAGCAATTCCAATTGAACTCTTTCATATATATATATATAACTAAACAAAATGTTATTGCCAAAGTGGAAGATTGAAATACAACACAGTATATAATCAGTTTTACCCTAGTTTCTCATGCCACAGTCAAGGATTAAGGATTTTTTCTACATGTCAATACTTCATAATAGATAACAAAAATCGCTCTAAAAAGTATGGCATGCCAAAGTGGAAGATTGAAATACAACACAGTATATAATCAGTTTTACCCTAGTTTCTCATGCCACAGTCAAGGATTAAGGTTTTTTTCTGCATATCAATACTTCATAATAGATAACAGAAATTGCTCTAAAAAGTATGGCATGAAGTCGATTCCCCTCCTTCCATTTAAGCATAAGGGATGCAGGTAAGGGTGAAGGAATTAAAGGAAACTAGAACAGTACACAATGTATATCAATAGTAAAACAAAAACGTTTCTAAAGTTTTAGGCATCTATCTGATTACACAAATACTATGTCTAGCAATTTGTAGTTACATTCTCGTCAAAGGCCAAAATAGCATTACAGGAATCTTTCACCCATTATACATTCCAAAGGGGGCAGGCTTACCCCAAGAGGATTTCAAGATAGTCATGTGAAGAGTGTAAGCGCATGAAAGGAATGTAAGGATTGTTGCAAGAGAAATTGTTCTGAAAGATGTGAACCATTACCATTATTTAAACAGGTACAACATTCTAGTGGAGAATATTGGTGGTGCTAAATGAAACAATCTGCAAAATAGGCTTGCACCTTACCAGAAATCTAGTAGTAATGAAGGGACATCCAACAAAGCATAACAAAAAAGGAAATTTTTTGTCAAATGATGTAGTTGTAGTTGCCCTGGTGCATATGCATGCATGACACAACAAAATAGGCACGTGAATTGGTTGACATAATGCTTCAAAAAATTGTAGTCTCATGGAATGCGTTAAACGCAGGATATACGCATAATGGATTTATTGAAAGGCTTTAGAGAATTTCAAACAAATACACTCGGCATGGGGTGAAGCCAAAATTTACAACCTTTGTTAGTGTCCTTTCTGCCTGCACCCAGAGTGGGAGGTTTGGAAATAGGGTATGAACATCCATCTAAGCATTAAGGATGAAGGTATGTTGGCAGATGTTGTAGTTGCAACTGCGCTGGAAGACATGTATGCAAAATGCGGTGCATAGACCAAGGCGTGTGAACTGTTTGACAAAATGTCCCAAAGAAATGTGAAGAAACAGAAAAAGACACGTGAACTGCTTGACATAATACCTCTAAGAAATGTGATTCTCATGGAAAGCGATGATTGAAGGATACACACATAATGGATCTGTTAAAAGAAAACTCTCAGAAAGATTGAGTCACATTGCACATATTAATGTCAACCTTATACAATTGAATGGTCCTCATAAAAAATATGATACATAGCATCTATTAATGTCAACCATTAATGTACAGTCGAACAATCCAGAAGAGCATTCCTTTTCACAGAATATTGTTGTTGAAAACCCACAGACTTCTTTGGTGTAGCTTCACTAATTCGCATAGGTCTTGAGGAGCAATTTAAGCACCATTCATTTTAGACATAGCTAAAGTTTTTTTTTCACTCCCCTCACCAGCCTGACAAATCCATAGCCTTTGGAATCACCTCTTTGTTTCACACATATTCCATTGCTCTCCTCTGTGCATCCTCTCCATAGGCCGAGTTTGAAGGTAGAAATACCATGTAGATATGCATGCAAAATGAGGATGCAAGGACAAGGCATGTGTACTATTAAAAAAATGCCCATATCTCCCGTCAATCCTTCCATTCAAGACATGCTTTCCGCAACAAGCCGTAGAAGGACGCCTTACTACCCATGTGGTAAGCATGCAAGCCTACCCTAATAGCACTAGCTATTATTTATGATTTATACACTTAGGTACGTGGTTTAGGTTAATGGTTAGGTGTATTATTTCCTAAAAAAAAAACATGGTTATATTTATTTGCATACCGTGCATGATAATCTCTCATAAACTTGTACCAATATCTAATGCATTATCGGTAAATAAAAAGATATATTATTAAGGCCAAGTTAATTAACTTTTCTTTTCTATGTCAATTGTCCATATTCCACAAATTTATACTTTAGTGGTCTATTAAATTCCTCCTTTAATAATAAACTTTAGTATCCCATTCACACTATTCACTTCTAAAATCAAACAATTGTTTTGTTGTTATTATTTTTATTTTAGAGTTTATGTATTGAGATTATATTATTATTTAATACTTTTATATTAATTTTCATTCAAGTTACTAATAATATTGTTCACGTTAATGACGTGAACTTTGAATAGCATCAACCATGAAACATAGTTTATGAGCATGATGGATGTATAAGAGAGACAAGCCAAGTATCATGCAGTTTGGATGCATCTGATCGTTTAAATACTGGGGTGAGTTGGTGTGAATGTCTTTATGGCTAATAAATACATCAACTTCAACATCGCTAATAGTTATAGCTATAATAATACTATCATTGTTATAACACCCCTCTACTAATATTACTTTTTCCATATGTAAATAATTAAAATCTTACGATAATAAAAATTATCAATTATTATTAAATATAATTTTAAGCAATACTTTTCAGAAAACAATTTAATTTAATTATTTACATTAAACCGCATACTTTGATTTCTCAATTTAATTAACTATTTTAAACAAAACTATTAAGTACACCAATAAACAAACTTACTCGAAATCCAAAGACAGTCGAAACAAAGGGACACTACATCCTCCCCCCTTGGCATCGACTTACTCCTAGAAGTTGCTCACAAGCATAAGCACAATAATACAATGAACTAACAACTATATCAATCATTATAATGACATTAATTAAACAAGTAAAATTAAACAATACCAAACATGGAAATGGGATCGCAAACAAATGACATCATCAAACATAAAGAGGGGGTGATGGACTAGGATGGAGGAATTTCTTGTCAACTCTATTTTTCCACATCATACCCATTGGGCTTTGTAAGGCACGCTCAGACCTGACAGTGCAGGTGGAGTCAATGCCTGGTACCTGCATCCTGCATCAAACCAGATGTCGAGCAACATATATATCCAAAAACAAACACACCGTGAGAGGAAGTTGCAACGTAGCAGGGCGCTTGCAAATGATCAATGCTATACCATCCTCTCACCCAGACCACAAATAGTAGCCACAACAAACAAAATAGCTCTAATTATTCATTCAACTTGTAAACAATTCACTACTTATCAATCAAAATAATAATCACATAATGATCATAACCTTGAATCTGTATCATGTACTATGTCAAAATGGATCACTGCTTAGCATTATAAGTATCTACCTCTAAGTATCCCAATTAATTTACCTTCATTACTGTGTTTTCGAAGCTGACTCCCTGGAAATCACAAACTAGGGTGGAAACATAACACATTAGTACCAATCATTCAAGTTGATTCATTACCTTGAAAAGTTACACTTCCATAAAAATGCAACATACACACACAAAGAGAGCACACGTCTTCGTTAAATATCATCATTTACACATTAGGCATTCCACTTAATTCATTACTTAACACAAAATTTCACCACATATGCAGCAAAAGACCATAATTGGACATCCTTCCATAATTAAGAAGACACAATCTATCACTCATAAGCACTAAATTTCAGATTTAGCACACACTCTTCACCTTCACACACAAACTTGCATCATTGGGAAGCACATCACAAAACATCACAAAGGCCCATAATGCATCCCTGGTAGGAAGAATATTGGTGCATTACGCACTACACCAAGGGTCCTATCCTTTCCACTTGTTATCTGTACCATCAGACCAACACCACCTAAATACACACTCGCGTCGCTAAGTGAGGATGACACAAAAGAGGAAATATGTAACCACAAGAGTACGAGCTACTAGGTCACATAATGGACTCATATGTATCCAGAGTGCCCAGTGTATGAACCTATGCTCTGATACCAAGTAGTAATGCCCTACCACGCAAACCCCAAAGGACAACTACAACTAACAGATTACCGAACTTTTTTTTTTTTGAAAGTGAAAAAGATAACAACTATGTAATAACCATTAACTAAGTAACCATACAATATTACATAACAAAACCTAACTAGTCCCATGGGGTTACATGGTTGCATTACACGTAAATGATCCCAACCAAAACATCATTAAAGTTAATGCCAAGTAGATAACAATAGAAGCACACATTCACAAGATAACATAATGATAACATACAACCATCCATGATCAATAGAGATGAAAAGGATACATACATCATTTTATTACATTTCAATTCGTAGTTCAATATTACAATTGTGGAGCATATTTCCACATATACATCACATCATGGATACAATAATACATTACATAATGCTTCCCTTATATCAATGGGAAGAGTATATCAAGTACAAGAATAATACATCAATGAAGAATAAGATACAAAGCATAGAACAGTCTTCAACCAAGTGAAGCTCTGGATCATTTGCAATGACACGACCTCCACACTTCGTGACATTGACTAGGAACCCAATGGGATGCAGAGCACATTCCACCTGACCACGTGGACCTGAAGGCCCACCCCCCATGCTAGGAGTTGACAAGAAAGACCCACGACCAAGATAGATGAGAAAAACGACCACAAGACCAAACCACAAAAGAGCAACCAAAACATAACAAACAACAATCTCAATGACTACTTACAAGGTGACTGCTTCCAGAGGCATACAAAAGGAAAAAGCAAGGGATACTATGGGAGAGTGTCATCGCACGGTCCTAGCATGGGTTATCCTGATTGTCTCTCAACAGGCGTTAGCCCCCATCTATGGTTATCCTGACTACCTCTCACTAGGTGTCAACCCCATAAGGTGACATGTGTGGGACCACTAGCCTCTCATGAGGAAGAGGTAGCGATCTTGTCGACCATGGCCTTCTCAACCCACCCTTAGTTTGCAAAAGCACTAATGACGTGGATGAGGTGTCACATTATCTTTAATTAATGTGTTCCTACCCATGCCCACTAGTTTATTTTATTAGGTTTTCACTTATTTAACCAACTCTTCCATGGGTAATCGAGACTGCCCCTTTGTGCATTGGCCCCCATGAAGAGCCACCCTCCCTAATAGCCCTGAAACAAATCTCACTACATGAAGGGGTGTACTGATACATATAAAGTACTAAAAACCACAACCACCAAGAACATGTGCAAGGCATAATCCCTCTCGCCCAAAATCCATATCAAAAGTCAACACCATGGTACAGGGTAACACCCACAAGTTCAAAATCTGAAATAAGATCAATGAAACACAAAGGTCCAACCATGGAAAATCAATATAAATAAGTTTATCTATTGCCTCTGGAAGCCCAAAATAAAAACACCGAATATCCACAAACTCCTACTGAAGGTAACTTGACACTTCGGGTTCCCAACCACTACAAGAAAGTCATTGCATAAAGTCTCCTCAATCAGAATTAACACCAAAGAAAGACTCACATCATGGAACCACAAAATGACTATATAACATCCATAATCACAAAACAACAAGTGAAGAGTAAAGGAGGCAATATCATAATGAGATCCTCAAACTCACTCAAGGCTAACATAATCAACTACAATTACCAATAGTAAATTCAACCAATAGGGCACCCAAGGGAGACCTCAATTTTCTCCACACATGATACCCAGACAAACAAATAGTTTGGCTAATAAACAACTTTAACCAATTCAACAAACACAACAAAAATAGAAACCAACACTTTTAAAAGATTATCATCTTCATACAAGATCAAACACAATAACCAATAGTAAAGTCCATTGACAGTACATCCAAGAGAGACATGACGAGAATTCAAACAAGCAATGGCATTTCATCCATGATCTCAAACTAAAGATTGCAAATGAGTTTGACATTAAAATATGTTATTTACTTGATCAAATTAAAAAATTATAAATTGATATTTCAAGAAAACATTATCATCTATGAAGCAATTATCCCAAAACCCTAGTATTAAAGTTTCACTATACAATGATGCTTTAATGGTTATGTGAAGGTAAAGTTCACAAGGATAGCTTATGGTGTACCCTACCACTACATTTGGTGAAACTCTAATTACTTGTGATGATCACTAATTCAACTAATCATTAAAAGTTATACAAACCAATAGATAAAAATCCAACTATTAAAGATAACGATATTACTATCAAAACTCTATCTTAAACGTTGATTTCCTTTATGAAATAAACACAATTTTAGAGAAATAAAATATTTAATTAACACAATTTCAAACTCCATTTATGCTACTAACTCCCTTATAATACCATATACCTTAAGCTATCATTTGGTTCTATTTAATTAAATAAAATTTAATCTTTCCAACTACCAAAATAAAACTAACATAACCACTAACATTATTAAAACCACTAAAGGGTTTATACAAATCTTGTTCGTATCTAAGTATGTCCACAATAGATTGTTATTAATCATAATTCATGATGTAATCCTTCTAATATTAATAAATTTATTTTTCCAAAATATTCATGCGTCAATTAATTAAATAAAACTTGCAACTTTAATATACTACTATAATATCAAAATTCCCATAACAAACTATTAATCAACTATTAGATCAATATAAAAATAACTAACGTTCACTTACTAATTAACTAATAGAGAACAATCTAAAACATTTACCATCTACACGGTTGAATCCTGATAGCAATAATGTGTTCCTAGGTTGAATCCTGATAGCAATAATGTTAGATTAAACATGGGTCAATGAGTTTGACTCGAAACTACACGGTTGAATCCTGATAGCAATATCATAATTTGACTCGCTGTGGAAAAATACCTCCTACTTATCAATTGATGAGCTAAAGGGGCTCTATTATGAATGGTTCATAAGGCACAACACTTGCTGAAGGTTTTGCAAATGGGGTAACAACTCAAGCGGGCTTAACCTTGGAAAAAACTCCTTGGTTAAGCGCGCTTGAGCTGGAGCAGTACTGGGATGGGTGACCTCCCGGGACGGACCAGTGCTTCACCTCTGTGAGCATCACCTAGATGCAATGAGTGCTAAGTGGACCATTCGATATCATGAGAGATGGGTTCTTGTTGAACCACTACTCATGAAACATGGGTCAATGAGTTTGACTCGAAACTACACGGTTGAATCCTGATAGCAATATCATAATTTGACTCGCTGTGGAAAAATACCTCCTACTTATCAATTGATGAGCTAAAGGGGCTCTATTATGAATGGTTCATAAGGCACAACACTTGCTGGGGTTTTGCAAATTAACCTTGGAGAAAAACTCCTTGGTTAAGCTGAAGCGTCTGGGATGGGTGACCTCGGGCGGACTGCTTCACCTCTTGAGCATCACCTAGATGCAATGAGTGCTAAGTGGACCATTCGATATCATGAGAGATGGGTTCTTGTTGAACCACTACTCATGAAACATGGGTCAATGAGTTTGACTCGAAACTACACGGTTGAATCCTGATAGCAATATCATAATTTACCATCTAATTTAACACATGAGAACATACAACTTGTTTACTTCAAAATTATCTTATATTATAATACTAATTTCTTTTATGATAAACACATAAATTAAGGGCTTTCCCTTACCTATGCTTCTACTAATGTCAAGATCCATTCCAAAACCTAAACAAGACCATGTATGAATATCAAGCCTAGATATCCTTCTAGTTATTCTCAATTCAAAATAGCATTTCATTCTATATTCTCTTGAAGAGGAATATTAAATTCAAATAGAAGGTAAATTCAAATCCACTAAATGTCAACAAAATACATTGATTTTCATACCCAAGGTAAGATTTCTAAAATAAACAACTTTCTTATTATATCAAGGTTTCAATAATTTAATCAAAATATTTTTAGGTTTAACCTATAATATGAAATACCATATAATATTAAGTTTAATAATTCCTTCACTTATCAAGACATCATTTATCTCCTTTCTTATATATTTTTTCCCAATACATTCATACTCTTAATCTTCAAATTTCATATAAAGGATTGCCCTCTCACAAAACCATAAAATGTGAATTCTTGAACCAATAGTGGCTACCAAAAACATAAGCCCAAAGTGACATCTTTGATATGTCCACCTAGGGAATAAATTTGACTTGCATATTAAGTGGATAAATAACCATGTACTTGTACCCACTCAATGCACACATCAAACATACATATTCAATATATAATAGCCAAAATTTGACGAGGAAAAATAGTGTTCACAGGCGAAGGACAATTTTTAGTGTCTACAAAGTGCACTTGAAAAATGAAAGTTCATATAGAAAAGTCCACAAATCTTGATGATGTCAATGATGGGGTAAGATAGGCCCCAATTGCTTATAATTTTGAACTTAGTCAATTTTTTTATTTCCATTGTGCTTGCAGGAAAACTAGCAACAAGTAGACATGCAAAAAAGCCATTAGCGACTAGACAAGAGGTTCAAATGAAAAAGCTTACAAAATTTTAGATGAGTACAATTTCCTACATTGAGGGAAAAACACCTTCAAGTGGATATGTGAAAAATTATTTGACAATTGAACTTAAGCACATGTAGTTTAGACTAGAAAGTTTGCATAGCCAGATGGACCCATTTGACCCGCATTGCAAAAAAATGTGAGTAAACTCAATGGAACATTAAAGGTGAAACTCACTTGACCCCTTGAAGTCTACAATCTCAACACTTATCCATTTTTTTTCATTTTAAAATCACTATAGAAAATTAAGGGCAAACCAGACGAGTGCATAAAATACAAGGTGAACTACACTATTATAGGAAAAACAAACACATATAGATGGAAGAAAAAAATCCACATGGACATCACTTTTGCCCCTTAGTGAATTTCACAAAAATTTAAAAGGAAACCAAATCTCATTTTTCATGACCTATCCAATGGTGCAAAGAAAAAATAGCCTTATTAAATGTCTCAGATCAATTGTAAACTTGGGAAGATTTGGGTAAGGCATGAAAGTAGGACTCATAATTTTTGAGGTGTTAACAAGTTGATTGACACAAGTGGAAAATTTACACTTTTTATGATTTAAGGTAAAGAGGAGCTTCTTGGGGTTAATGTGTGATGGTTACATGGGTTACACACTTGTCATGATCAACATCAAAATATTGAATTTGAAAGACACTTTTATGAATTATTCATGAAACCTTAAGGGTATACCACCAAAGAGAAGCATATAGAATGAAATTCAACTATTATCAAATTATCCTTTGACTACCCTTGCGTTTTAGTATCAAAGTGATTGAGGTAAAAGAGAATAATCGAAGCATCTTTTTTGACAAAGGGTTATTAGACCAAGCATATTCCCTTGTGGTTCTTTGATTGTCATAATGTGAAAGAAGGACGAAACTTGACATATGAGTGTGGATTATTAGAGCCTAAATAAAATTATAATAAAAAATAGGTATCCATTGATCTCCATAAATAAATTTATTAATTAGATTTAATACACAAAGTACTACACCACATACAATTGCATGCAAACATATATTTCATCTTTCAAATACAATTGCTTGTAAATGATAAAATAAAAAACCACATTATAAATTATGCATTTATTGGCTTTGGAGTCCAAAATCACCATCAATTTGGATCTAAAACTATAAGGGAAAATAAATTCATCTTGCACTCAATTGAGTGCAATAGTGGCTACCAAAAGCATAAGCCCAAAGTGACATCTTTGATATATCCACCCAGGGAATAAATTGGACTTGCATATTAAGTGGATAAATAACCATGTACTTGTACCCACTCAATGCACACATCAAGCATACATATTCAATATATAATAGCCAAAGCACATGAAAACCATCCAACAATGTTCAACATGACATATATCATATGATCATGAAATTATGATAATCAATTCAAATGCACAATCCTTAGATCATTCAATCACCACGTCTATGATTCTATCATAGGAAGTATAACACACGCATCTCAAGAAATACAATAGTAACTAAATACATCTAATCCTCACAAGGAGCTTAGCACACTACCATACATGCATCTCAATGTAACCAAAACAACAAACACAACTAGGACTCGTAAGGAAAATAGTGGAGCTAAAATATTAATAAGCACTAAAAGAAACAAGCATGAGTATGACCTATGTATCCCTTGATACATAGTTCAAAACAATGTTGAAACCAAGACACCTCAAGGAAACAAACTAGTTAACATTACATGATTCATATTTTAAAGTACATTTCCATAGACACTCTTTCCTTATAACCAATACCTTTAATTAATATATGGATAAGAGCACTATGTTAGTTGTAAGATATTTTTGTTAGAAATTGAAATAGATTAATGACGCAAGGAATTTTATGAGAGAAATTCTAAGCTACATAAACTAGAACAACATAAGCAATGCAAACTAGTGACTCTAAGAGATATACAATGTCAGAATGACAAAATTGCATTAAGAGTTTCCAAGATGCAAAATTATGCAATAAAAAATAAATATGCAAGGGTGTGAATGAGAATGAATTTACAAGCCAAGTAGTGAGTTTATATAGAAATTGGGAGAGGATGGAGGTGGAAAATCTAATCACTAGGGAGAGATCACCAATATCAAATAAAGGGATAAAAAATGGTACATAATCCACCCTTTTAGGATGGTGAGACATAATCACCTTATCTCTTAGTTATTAAATAATTAAACTCACTTTATTAACTTAAACAAGCTTAATAAAAGTGTAGAAAAAACGTAGGACTAAGAGAAAATAAATTAGCCACTAGGAAAATAAAAAACTACACTAACACCCTCCTTAAGCATAGCTTAGGTGGGTACAAATATGATGATGAATCCCAAAAAAAGAAGCCATATTAGGTACCCAAGTACATATAAAATCCCCCCAAAGAAGAAGAAGCCCCCTCTAACAATGAGGAAGTGCACCCCCTGTAATAAAGAGAGAAATTAAGTGGAAGAACAAAGAAGCCCCCTCCAAAGAGATCATATGGTAGATTCCTGAATCTAGATGTAGAAGATGGTCCACAAGCATTGAACAATGTTCCTTCCCTTAGGGAGAAACAAAAATAAATGTGTATACAAGTTATCTCCCAGTTCCTAAAAGGAATATGTAGGAAGAAAAAAAATGTACGAAGTCGCTCAAGTGTCCCATGTTGATGTTGAAGGTTGTCACAATAAAATTAGACATTCAAGGCCACACTGCTAAAAATTAAAAATCAGAATCTCCTAGAGATTGATGTAGAACACAATCCAAAGACTCAAGTATCTCCTCTCAAGATGTGTCCTCCAAATGCTAATCCAAAGCATCCACACTCATGTCAAACTAATATGGTGAATGATAATATAAATAATGAACAAGAGGGATAGAGTGTCCCCTCAAAACAACTGAAGAAGAATCAACTCCATCAATGAGAAGGTAAATACAATCAATGGTGTCTCTCAAATATACAATTTGTGTCTCCATAAACAAGTTTGAAATACCCATCAAGAGATCATCTAATAAAGTTGAATGGAGAATATTATGTATGTCCTACTTCAAAGAATCATTAGAAGCTCTTGGAGAAGCAACACTAGAATCTGAAGTAGCAACAAAATATTGATATGTGATTTCAATATGAGGAGGAGAAGCAAGAAGAGAAGTATCCATGTCAGAATATTCAAGACCTACAAAATACTTAAGCTCCTTTAAATTATCACCATCAAAGGGTATATTATCTACATCATCAACTGAAATGAGGTAATCAAAAGAAGAATCATATGGGAATAGTAAAATATGAGGGTCTCCAAACATCTTTGAAATCTTAGTCCAAAGTGTGACAGGATAATTAATATCCATTATAGCCCACATAGTGTCTTTATAGACACTAGAACCAATCAATCCTAGTACATGATTAACTTTATTACCCTAATTCCTTCTAGGTATATCTAGTTTAGGTATGAGCCCATAAAAGTATGGAAAAGGTTTGATCCATCTAAGATGGGTTAGAATACCTTTTTTCGAAGACTCATAATTATCCTTCTCTAAGATCATCATAGAAGGGTAAATAGGAAAACCCATGATATAATCCTCAAGTGATATTACAAAAAGACAACAAAAAAGAACACCCCCTTTTCTACTAGTCTTAGAAATCAACCTAACCCAAGATATTACAATGTTGGTACTTTATGATTAGTGAAATTACAAGGATTTTACTAGATTACAATGCTGGCAAGGCCCGTAATGGATAAAAATACAAATTTTGATATAAAATGAGCTAGATATAAAATTAAAAAAATACCTCTATAGCTTTATAGTTCTCTTCAATATATTTCCAATGCCTATTCATTTTTAAAAAATGAAGCTCCAAGGAAAAAGTTATGACATGTTGAAAAAAAATGCAACAAACATATTCAACTTGCAATATTTGGAAAAAATGATTTTTTTCAAAACCCTCGTGGATGGAAAGTGCTTGTCTCTAGCTTTCCATCAGCTATTTGTTTGTCAAAATTTGACAACCAAGGAAAAAATTGTGCAAGTTTGGAAAAAGGCCCAATTTGGCTTATAGGGAGGGCCTTAGTGCCCCCTGGGTGGTGCCACTAGTGATAGTGGCCACTAGGTGGCCGATTAGAAAAGCTTCTGATGACGATCAATGAAATTGATCATTGTTATGCATTTTAATCACTAGTGGTTATATGTTATATTCATGATTTACCATAGCAATTGTGTTGCGGTTAACTCTACCATTTATAGACTACAATGACAAATAGTTATGATTAATAGCTATTCAAAGGACTGTGGGTGGTTGGTACTTGAGTGCAACACCTTAAGAATTAGCACTCAACCTTTGTGGTGGGTGTTAGGCACTTAAGTAGCGCTTAACACTTCTTTTTTTATTCTATTTTATTTTTTAATATGTGAATTGTACATCATATGAACTTGTGTTGGGGGGTCATATGACCCTCCTAGCATTTAGCATTTTTTTTGTTTTTTAAGTCTCTCGACATAGAATACGGGCAAATGCTATATCAATTTTTTTCTTCTCAACCTCCTAAGCGCAATGGCAAGGTAAGTTTGAGTAAAAATGCTCCAATAAAAAGTTGTTTGCCAAATCTGAGCTTCAAACCCCTACTTGGAACTGTGTCAAATGATCTCTAAATCAAATGAAACAAAAAGCCAATCTTGACTTTCTTGAGTCTCCTAAACATATTGAAATAGCCAAAAAATCATCAATATAACCAAAATTTCTGTAATCACCCAAATATTACAAAAACATATACAAAATGAAGAGGTTATCATATCTTCATGAACCATTTATGATTCTCTTGATCACTCAAACTACAAGAGAAGATCATATGAGATTTTACAAGATCTCACATAATAAGCTCAAACTCTCAATTAGAAATCTACAGACTCTAAATTCTTAAAACAAAAGCTCTAATACCATGTTAGAAATTTAAAATAGATTGATAACCCAAGGAATCTTATGAGAGAAATTCTAAGCTACATAAATCAAAAAAACATAAACAATGTAAACCAATGACTTCGAGAGTTATGCAATGTTGAAATGGAAAAATTACATTAAGAGCTTCCAATGTGCTAAATTATACAATAAAAATGATGTGCAAGGGTATGCAAGTGTATAAATTTACAAGCTAAGTAGTGATTTTATATAAAACCAGGGAGAGGATGAAAGTGGTAAATCCAACTAATAGGGAGAGGTCACCAATATTAAATAAAGTGATCAAAATAATAAATGCTCCACCCTTTTAGGATGGTGACACATCAATACCTTATTCTGGTTATTAAATAATTAAAATCACTTTATTAACCTGAGCAAGCTTAATAAAAGTGTAGGAAAAACCTAGGACTAAGGAAATAAGTTAACCCATTAGAAAAAATATAAACCTACACTAACAATTTTAATGAGTGATCATGTGTTAAAATGTTTTTTTTTCAAAATAATATGACATGTTATCATGGTTATGATTAAATCAAATTAAGGATTTTATGTGGAACGAACTTCTACCTACAAGAATTAAGGATGACAACCCATAGCTAAGGTTGTAATGCACTTACAACCAAGATCATAGCTTACTCACAATTGTACAATTGTGATAATTTCTTCTTTATAGTTAAGAACACACCTCACCAACAATAAGGAAGATTGTTCAAGCAAGTGGTAGATACCCATTCTCTAGCAAGATGGATAAGATTGAGATGAATTAAAATGACTTAGACACTCATTCCCATATTTATCAACAACTTATTTTTTTCTTGCATATATTAGAATGTACCAACATACGTGTTCTTTAATTATTTTTGCTAGATTTGTGAAAAATATACACAAAGCAAGATCAAACAACAAACAAGAATACCTTTCATGCATGAGAGTTGCAAATAATGATTTGTTATTTCCTCAAAAAGAAAGAACTTGCAAAATGAAATAATATAACAAAGGAGAGTGCAAAGGGATTAGATCATGACAAGTATCGTCATCCTCTATTATGAGACAAAATGATCTAATAATAGCTCACACTAATAAAAGAAAAAAACACTCCTAAGTTTAGCTTAAGTACATAAAGTAAAATTAGCCTAATAATTAATTATCAACTAATAAATGATTACTTTAACACTCCCCTTAAGTGTAACTTAGGGAGTAGTTAAAAAATTTAAAAATCTATTGCATAAAATGTAAAGAACATGAATGGGTCCTGAAAACAAGGCATGATGAGGTACCCGTGCACAATCAAATAAATCTCATAATTGGAGAAAAGGAGAAAACCTCATGGGAAAGAACTCTCTTAAAGAGAGATGAAAGAATGTATAAAAAATATGGAGGCATCATGAAGACCCTCCAAGGACAACTTCATTCACCCCAAGCATCAATCACAACTAGAGGTAATAAGGCAATACTAAAGGTTTCACAAAGATGTTTGTAACCTGATCCTCTATAGGCATGTACTCCAAGGTGACAAAACCATCCCAAATCAACTACATAATGAAGTGCATGTGGATCTCTATGTGCTTAGTATGTTGATGCTCCACTGGGTTACAAAAAATGTGAATGGAACTTTGATTGTCATACCAAAGAATAGTGGGACTATCAAGAGGAAAACCAAACTTAGTCAATGACTGATGAAGCCACAAAACCTCTTGGTTGGCCAAAATCATTACACGATACTTAACCTTTGTGGATGATAATGCAATAACATAATGCTTCTTGCAAGAACATGTAATGGGGATAGAACCAAGGCAAAAAATAAAGCTAAAAGTGGACTTCCTATCATTGACATCACCAACCCAATTTGAGTCAGTGAAGCCAACTATTCAAGAATCTCCTAATGTATAGTGAATACCATAATGTGAAGTACCTTGAATATATCTCAAAATATGTTTGGAATTTTTCCAATGAATCATGTGGATTAGGTGAGAATCTATTGAACATGGTGTTGTCATTGATGTCAAAGTGTTGCAGACTGTCATTAGTGTTGTAGATTGTCATTGATGTCAAATATGTGTAATTTTGGTATATCAATTTTATCAGTTGCTGATGTTGCAAAATGCTAATGTTATCATTATTGAAGAAGGGAAATGTGGAAATTATGGATAGATATGGTATTGGTGTTTCTGAACTATGTCTACTATTTTTGTGGAAGTCTAGAAATGTTTATGGTAGTTTTCAACAGTTTGTTGTTCAAAAGTTTAATATGTATTTTATTGAACTGTCATCATATTTTGTACCACATTCTACCACTATTAATAATTATGCCTTACAATTTGGAAGTTAAGCAAGAATACTCATGAAATATCCTATTCTGTAGATTTAGTAGATTTGAGTTACAAAGTTGTAAGATAGAAGTGACAAAGTTAGGTTTGTATTTGTTAGTTGATTGTTTACAATGTTTGAGTGTTTGTGCTAAAGAAGGTAAGTGTGTGCCAGTTGTAGGAAGTGTGTGAAGGTAAAATAGGACCAATTAAGATTGTGGTGCGAAGCACATGATGTTATCTTACACCAACGATAACACATTTGATTAAGGACCGAGCTGACTACATATTTCATATCATTTTGAATTAAGGTCCATCCTTAGATGGCATGGCTAATTGAGGATGAAGTTAAATGGTTCTAGATTGACATAAGATATTTTTAACATGATGAAATATATACACACACACATATTATTGACCATTTTCATGCATGTAGTGTTGTGGAGTGTTTATGTGAAAAATGTATATGTAAAATGATATGCAAACAAAAAAAGAGAAATCAAAGAAGTTGAGCAAATTGAGATGTGTTTTTATTGATTCAAAGTAGGTTGAGTGGAAGTAGATCCATATTATTTTTTGTAAAATGAGGTTGAAGCCTCTTAATCTTAGTTGGTGCTCATGGCTAGGTTGGTGCTCAGTTAAGGGGGTTGATGTCTCTTGTAGGTTGGTGCTTGTGAGTTCATTGTAAGGGGATTGGTGTCTCTTGTAGGTTGGTGCCTTTGAATTCATTTTAAGGGGATTGGTGTCTCCTATTGGTTGGTACCTGCAAATTCATTGTAAGGGGATTGGTGTCTCTTCTAAGTTGGTGCCTACAAATTCATTGTAAGGAGATTGGTGTCTCCTATAGGTTGGTGCCTGCGAATTCATTGTAAGGAGACTGGAGTCTTCAATGGCTTGGTTCCCATGAAAATGTGTACATTTCATATTTTCTACGATGTTAGATTTGGATAGTATATCCAAGCGTCTTTTTCTCATCATGGTTTTGACTTCTAGGTTTCCACATAAATATGGTGTTCTCTTGTGTGGATGTGTTCATTAATTGCACTGCGATTGATATGTTTTCATGATATTATGAATCTAGTGGTTTAAAGTAAAAAGGATTAAATATTGATTCACCCCCCTCTCGGTATTTTTCTTTTTAACATAGTTGAGAGACAAGACCAATCACAAAAGAAATTTCAAGATGTGAATGTGTGAGGTACAAAAGATTGCCAACTAGCTACTTGTATAATGTAGCGTCTATTGAAGGAGTAGTACAAATGGAAGACAATACAACACTTAGCTAAAATGGTGTGGGAGAAAGCTTGCAATCAAGAATGCCAAGTATCTGAAGCATGTAAAGAGCATACTTTTGCTGAAATATGGAAATCCCATCTAAAGATTGAATAACTTGTAGGCCAAGAAAGTAGTGCAAAATATCAAGATCTGTAATCTCAAACCACTCCATCAAAGCTCGTTGAACACTTTGGATCATGGAGGATGAACCAACTATAAGGATCAAATCATCCATATATAACACAAGGATCAAAAAATCACCCTCCTGTCACTAAATGTATACCATGGGATCAAAAGTGTGAAGCCAAAAGAAAGAAAAAAAGTGTCAATCTTCTCATACCAAGATCAAGGTGCCTGTTTGAGACCATATAATGAATGGAAAATCCTACAAACAAGTGAAGAGTCCCAAAAAACCATGTGGCTACTCCTTATAAATCTCCTCATGAAGATCGTTGTGAAGGAAAGTACTCTTCACATCCATTTGGTATATTGTCCATCCCTATGAAGTTGCAAGTGAAAGTAAAAGGTGAAATCAATCTTGGAAACATGGGCAAAGGTCTCAAAATAGTCAATATCTTCAACCTAAGAGAAACTCTTTGCAACAAGAAAAGCCTTTAACTTATAAATAGAACCATTTGTAGCATATTTGATATGGTACACCCACTTGCACCAAACCAAATTTCTTCCCTTAGGAAGAGGAACAAGACCCCAAGTATTATTCTTCATTAGTGAAGAACACTCATTTGCCATAGCACCATCCCACTCAAGAATACCGACTGCCTCTAAAAACTACTGAGGACCATCTAAAATGATATGACTCAAAATGCTAACATTTGATGTATGTGCACGAGTACAATAGGAGTTTGAAGGATCACCCACCAATGATCTAGCTACATCAATAGTATTATGGGCCCACTTGGGTAAGGGATCAATATTTGGAGGTGAAGGGATAGCTGGAGCATCATTGTCATCCTCGAGAGACAAGGAATTTTCAAGAGATGAAGAGAGAGTAGTAGGTAGCGAGGAATAATTTGGTGATGAACAAACCATATGAGGAAAGGGACCATCAAACGAGACATCTTGCTTAAACAAGAGATCTTTGGAATTAGGATCAAACAATTTGTATGGCTTAACATCATCATAGTAGCCAACAAATGAGTGGTTGGCTTTTCCTCTCCATGGATTTCCATTGAGCTTTAGGAATGAATGCCCAAGCCTCACTACCAATGACTTTGAATGAAGATACATTGGGCTTGACATGGGACCAAGCCTCCTCGAGAGTCATATATCACAATACCTTGTGAGGCATATGCTTTTGAATATAACTAGCAAAATTAATTGCTTTATCCCAAAAAGAAGAATTCATATCTCATGAGTGAACCATATAGTTGGCCATTTCTTATAAAGTTATGTTCTTTCACTCAACAACACCATTATATTGAGGGGTGTATGAAACTATAAGTTGATGATGTAGACCATGCTCTATAGAAAAGTCCCTAAAAGCCTGATTGGCATACTACCCCCATTGTTTGTGTGTATCTATTTGATAGAAAGACCAATTTTCTTCTCCATGAATGGCTTAAAGATCTAGAAAAAAATTAAATACACCATTCTTGTACTTAAGAAAGTACACCTATGTATGCTTGGAGAAGTCATCAATAAATGTAAGCACATATTTAGTCCCTAAAAATGAAGTAGTTGGAAATGACATGAGGTCACTATGTACGAACACTAAGGGTGCCTTAGCATGTGTGGCTCTACCCATAGGAAATTAATCATGGTGATATTTTCCAAGAACTCATCCTCGACAAGCACCATCGATATAGGAAATATTAGGGAGACCTAACACCAATGCCTATGTACTCATCTATTGGAGATATTTGTAATTGACATGACCAAAACATTCATGCCAATGCTTACTCATAGTGTGCACATGTGCCATGAAATATGAACCTAAACCAATAGAAGTCTCAAAATTGTTAAATCGATATAAAAAAGAGGAAGAATCAACATCCTAGTAGCCACAATAATATCAAGATCATGAATAAATACATCATGTGGGGTAAACTTGATTGTCCTATTGGTGGCAAATTGGAAAATTTGATACACTAAAAGAAGGTGGGTGGAGATATTAGGAATGACAAGAAAATCCCAAAGAAAACCACCCTCAAGTGAAATGATACCTAAGCCCGAACCTAAAAATTGTGTAGAATCCCCTATTGTGATTTGAGTAGTGCTACAATTTCAAAGGGATAAGACCACATCCTGAGAGTGATTCTAAATCAAGTATTCATGGAGCTACAAAAGGTAAGGCCTGTACAAAAAGAGCATGACCTTTACTTGTATACGAGGAAGAATACCTGGGGGCTGAGATGTTACACTACTACATGGGATCCTCTAAAGCCTCTAATATTTTCTAACATCTAGTGATTGGATGTCCCTCCTTACCACATAAACTATAAGGTTCACTTGATTTCTTCTTTGTCTTGGAGGAAGACTCGCCAAACTTAGAAGATTTATCATTTTGAGGAGTGGTTCAAGGTTTTTGTTCTAACTTTGGAGATGGTTTGGAGGAATGCTCATGAATTGACAAAGCATTTGTCTTGGGATTTTGTTTCTTCTTTTCTTTCCATTTGGATGTTTTTCCTACCAATGCTTGAGTTTTGGAACTAGAAAGATAATAAAATTGAGTCAACTTTGCCTATTCATGAGTCAAACACTCACAAAAACCCTTGAAAGATGGAATGGTAAATGCATTGCCCAAAGCATTCATAGTAGAGTAGAAAGTAGAAGAGAAGACCTGAAATGGACCTTAAATCTTAGATAGTATCAAGAAAACACATTATTTGTCAGTTTTATTCTTCCCACAACCTCGCAAAAGAGATTTGAGTGAATTAAACTCCTCGATGGAGGGGAAAGAATCAGGTAAAAGTGAAGGACCAATTTTGCCTCAATTTGTAGAGATTGGAACTCAGTGTCAAAAATATCTTTGATCTTCTCCCATATATCCCTAAGAGAGGTGCAAGACTCAATATGAATGAAAAGACTGTCTAAAACCTCCAGTGAAATAAGTCCCACAACATCATCCATCTTGTTCTTATGTTGAAGTATCTCAAATGATGAGTCAATGTCAGTCATACTTCATCTAAAGTGAACCATAAGCCCTTTGACACGAACAATGGTCACACGAGCTTTCTAGATATGATAGTTGTGTGGTGTAAGATGTTCAATTAAAGAGGTATCTGCCATGATGGTCAAGATTTTTAAAATGACGTGTGAGAAATATTTATTATTCTCTAATGTATATAGACATTGAAAGTGAAAAATATACCCCCCACAACAAGAAAAACAAACCTTAATGCAACTTTGAGAGCGTAGGATATTAAAAAAACAAAAAATCACATCAAATAAATTTTTGAGTACTTAGTGATTTTTTTTGGAAAAATGGACTACATATCTATGTAGAGAAATGAAACACATTTTCATTCACAAAAAATGGAGTTTGTATGCCCAAGTTATGGCCCCCAAAGTGCAAATAGGAAGATCTAACTTCAATGGCCTATAGAAAATTCTTAGAGAAATTTAGAAAAAAAAATTGTACCATTGGAATGGGCTCAAAACTAGCTTTCCAATTGTATATTATTTGCAAAAAATAGATAAGCGAGGAAAAAGTTATACCAAATTCCATAAAAATTGTCCAATCTACCTTATAGGCCAACTTGAGGTCTAAAAGTTTTTAGGAGCCTAGTCGCCATGGCACAAGGGTCGTAGTAGGGCCCTTGGTCACTCACATGACCACATGCTAGCTCTAAGGAGCACGTTGGGCCTAGGTGTAGAAGGCTTGGTCCCTCATATGACTAGTGTGGGGGCTAGTGGAGCCCTCGGGGGCTACGACGAAGGTGCTTGGGCATTAATGAGATCACATCCTTGGCTATGGGGGCTTAACCTAGTGATGGATGGAATTGTGGCAATCACTGCTCTAGGTGGTTTGTTGACATATCACCTTAATATGCACTCCATACCTAGTGGAGCAGGCTTTTTTGTATATATATATATTGAAAAACTCATATTTGGGTCGTATAGTTCCCTGTGACATTTTTTTTGCCTCTTGGACTCCTAAGACCAAAATTGGATGAGTTTTATATCAAAATTCATTTTTTTGGCCTCTTGAGTGCAATGGTGAGGTCATTTTCACTCCAAATTCCACCAAAAAAATGACCAAATCCAAAATTTTCAAAAAAAGAGATGAAGATCCTAAATTTGCTCCTGTAACCCTAGTTGAGAAAAAATCCTAAAAAATGAAGAAGGGTTCACTAAATCCACGCTTTGATACCATGTTAGATTTGTGAAAAACATGCACAAAACAAGATCAAATGACAAATGAGAACACCTTATCAACATGAAAGTTGCAAACAATGATATGCTATTTCCTCAAAAAGAAAGAACTTACATAATGATATAATACAATGAAGGAGAGTGCTTATAAGAGAAAACCCTAAATGATAAAGGGATTAGATCATGACAATTGTTGTCATCCTATGTGATGAGACACAATGATCTAATAATACCTCAAACTAAAAGAAAAAATCACTCCTAAGTTTAACTTAAGTGCATAAAGTAAAATTAGCCTAATAATCAATTAAAAAAAAAAAATTATTAGCTAATAAATGATTACTCTAATAATTTCAAACCCAGTTTCTTAGTTTCGTTTCTATTTCTAAAATAAGAAGTCCTCCTATGTGAGAGGGAGTGATTAGACAAGTATAGTACCAGTTATTGAAAATCAACAAATATACGAGATCAGAGGTAGATATATATATATTATCTTTAATCCAACATATTTAGGAATATAGATTTCTACATTCATATAATATATTTAAGTAGATAATCTAATATACAATTTTCTATCACATGGGTTTATTTAATTATTTCAATATTATGAATCACACGAGCACTCATTTAGTTAGTAGTCAGTAAAGGATAAGAGAAGGATGCAGTTAATCCAACCAAGGGCTCACATGAGGTGGACTACAATTGAACCTTTATCCTATTACTTTATATTTTGATAATCATAGTTAGATTTGTTTTTTACAATAACATTATTATAGCCAATAGGTCAATTTAGTTAACTTGCAACATTTACAATGAACATATAGAAATTGTTGTATAACTATTGATTAATTAAGGAGTATGTATAAGAGATTTCTTGTTTAAGGGTAACATCTATTTTCTTGTTTTGCGAACATTAGAGTTTTCTTACTATACACAAATTTAGGATATCAATCCATAGAGATCTATTGTCGTACATACAATGCTGACACCATATCAAGAAGATATATCCCTGGGTTGATAGATAAATGTAGTACATCATAAATCAATAAGTTGTTTGATATTAAATAAGAGTATCCATTGAGTTGTATGCAAGCCTTAGCTACATCAGGCTCATTGGGAATGAATGGTACTCATCAAATATCTCAAGGTTTATAAGATTTTGTTAACTATGTAGCATACATAAGGCTAATAATAGATAAATAGGATTGGACTGACCATTATTGATGCCTACAAGGACATGAGAGTGTGAGTATGGACTTCATAAGTGGATTGCCAAAAATAAAGTGTGGTAATGATTACCTTTTTGTTATTATAGATTATTTTTCTAAAACATGTATTTTGGTTGCTTGTAAGAAAAACTAGAAGTGATACAACTAAGTTGTTTATTAGAAATGTATGGATTTATTTTGGTATCTATAAGAGAATTATTTTAGATCATGGCAAAATGTTTCAATGAAGAATTTATTTTGGTACATATTATAGAGTAAGATAGAAACATAACTTAAATGGTCTATGCCATACCATCCTCAAATAAATGGGCAAACACATGGTTAACCAAATGTTGGTACAACTAATCAAAAGGTATAATTAAAGGTATCTAAGAGGTTTTGATGAAGATTTGGCTTACATTTGACACTCTTACAATATGAGATTCATTATTTAACTAATTTTCCCCCTTTCAAAGAATATTTTAGTTATTTATTTTCTAGCCTATTTGATGTTTACCTTGTATAGTCAATGGATAGACAAGAAAGAGTGGATGTTGAGGTAGATATGGAAACAAAGTTCATAGGCAAGGTGAGACAAATTCATCTTTGAGTTCATGCCACTGTAATTGGCATAAAGTTGAGCATAAATTTTAAGTGGGTGACAAGATTTAGATGTATCTTGGCAAGGAAAGACTGCAATACATGAAAGAAAAACTCAAATGCCTAAGGTACGACCAATTCTAGGTCATGAAATAGGTAGGAAGCAATGCTTTAAAATTGGATTTGTTTGAGTATATAAATATATTTTTCATAATCAATGTTGATTAGTTGAGATTGTTAAAACCTTCATTGCTTGGTAGAGAGGATGATGTTGTGATGCCTATTTTGGAAGACTTTGCACTTGAAGAAGAAGGTAAACTAGAGCATGATATTATCCTTGAAAAGAATATGCAACATACCTAATGAGGTAAACATGAGGTATGGTTGATCATAAGGAAAAAAACAAATGCTAAGTAAATCAAAATATGTTCATAAAGGTGAAGTGGGAAATAAATTCCCACATGTGATTAGTTCCTATGCTTTTGGGGACCAAGAGCCTCTTAGTAGGGGAGTTATGGTTTGTGAATTGGGTCAATGCATGCTAGAACATTAGGGTTATCATGAAGGTTACTAGTTAGGACTTGATTCGAGAGAATAAAATTATCACCAAATTAATCAAAACATAATGAATAATAGTTGTCAAAGTAGTTGTGAAGGTGTAAGGGGTGGTTGAAAACATCCTCTAAGGCTTTGATGAATATTTTTGACATAAGATGAATCGAGAAAAGTAGGTTTATCTCATTATTCATTGTTGATAAACTTGTATCAATCAACAACATATTATTAATGGCAAAGTGATGAATTGATTTTATTTTGGGAAAAAGTTATAATATGATTTTTTTTCAATTTATATAGATGTCTTTTGACCTTCCACTAGACATGAGAGGCTGAGAGGGGTCTATATGAGTATGTTTCATGGATGTTTGAAGGTTGGCTCTTGGTACAAACTTCTATTATGATCTCTTGGAGAATGGACATGGTTTTATCAAGTTCGAAGGTAGAGAAGTCGCGAAGGAGCGACATAAGCATGTATTATATTTTAAAATGAATTATGTAACACTTTTGTAAACTTTAATATAGTGGCATAATGCATGAAAATGCACTCTTAATAGAAATTTATTCTCTTTAAGGGTTTCTTAGTTTTACGATGTGTGTTAGTCTCATTTTGTATGATGTGTACTTTATTTACGTGTTTGTTTTTGTATGTTCCTTTCATTCCAAGAATAAATTTTTTATTTTATATACATGAACATGATGTATATGCAATATAGGGGGTACATGTGTGAGTAAAAAATATCTTTATATATCCATTTGTTGATGAGAGTTAGAAGCGTATCATTCAACTCTTTATGGATCATTAACATGCAATATTTTTGTCATTATAGTTTGTTTTTTAAAATCAAGAGGAGAAATCAGGGTTTTGAAATCTCTATCCTTGAGCTCTATATTAGTTGAACTAGTCTACATGCACTTTCATCTTGTGCCATAACATTCATAGGACCACTATCTTGTCCTTTTGTTGCATTAACATCCTACATGCTTGGGGTCCAATCCTTCTATTGTGCCAACCTCTTGTATGGTTGAGTTAATATCCTTTGCAATCTTGTAACTTACACCTACTTTGAAATTCTTGCTATCTAGGATGGAGTGGTGTCGAAGGTGTCTCACTGTGGAGAGTTTTGAAAGACAAAAATTCTTAGATCTATTAATCAAAACCCAAAAATATTTGAAAAATGATAAAAGATTGAATACCTTAAAAAATATATAGAATGTATACCAAATAATTCATGTAACTAATATAATAATAAAGTTTCTAAACTACTAATAATTTTACATAACAAAGTTTGCAAACTACTTACATTAACTAAAACAATATTTTACTACATATACTTTATTTTATTTTTATTACATTAAAGGCGCTCCCTTTATGAAACAGTCCAAACAAATCTTTTCAATCAATGGTTGATATAGTTTGTCTGCAGTGCAAGACCATTGAATACATTTGAACCATAAATGTCAAACCAATGATGTTGTGAAGGCGTTAATGTCATTCAATGTCATCGTAAGCTTTGTTTTCCTCACGAGTAATATTTGGTCCCTGTAATGAATGTTGCTTAACAACTATCTCTATCTCATTTAAGAAGGGTTGAATGTCTCCAACAAGTAATATTAAAAGTGTTTATGTTGTTATCTATTGAAGTTTTCAATATGTTCATCATTTTTTGCCATATTTTTAGTTGTTTTTTGCTACTTTCCCTGCCACTCCTCCAAACTCTTCCTCGATGGTATTGACCTCTCACTTCTCCAATTTGGTGAGTTGCAACCTGAAAATAAGATTTTGACGAGGGTTTTAGAGTATGTTTATTAAAATGAAAATTACTGCCAAGATCCTAATAATGAACACATTTAAGTTTTAACATTACGACATCCTTTATCCTACGTAGTTAATTATATATTAACATAATTAATATATAATATATTTTATATAATAAAAAAATAAATTATAAATTATATATATAGATATATATATAATGATTATAATTAATAATTAATAATTACTATAGTTGTATATAATACAAAAATTTAACTATCATCAAAACTAGTAATTAGTAAATGTATGGAAAAAAACAGACCAAAATTTATCCTAATTGACCTTCCACACTTCTTTGGTGTACCCATTGCACACTAAGGTGCAATTGCTAGTTTATTTTTGATGCATAAGGGTTATATTTTATTAATTCAAAGAGATTTACATTGGGCTAGCAACCTATTCTCTTTGCCCTAGTTTTCCCTAGTCATTGAGACGGCTTCACAGTCATACAATTAACTATCACTTAACAGAGCATTACATTAACACTTTACAAGTTTTGTGATATTGCTATCAGGATTCAACTACACAACTTAAACTAAAAGGCACAACACTTGCTAAAGGTTTTGCAAATGGGGTTGCAAGCTAAGCGGGCTTAACCTTGGGGAAAACTTCGTGGTTAAACACACTTGAGCTGGAGTAGTACTGGGATGGGTGACCACCTGGGAAGGCCCAGTGCTTCACCCCTGTGAGCATCACCTAGATGCAATGAGTGCTATGTGGACCATTCATTATCACGAGAGATGGGTTCATGTGAACCACTACTCATGAAACATGGGTCAATGAGTTTGATTCGTAAAACTACATGATTGAATCATGATAATCACAATTTGACACACCAGAAAATACCTCCTACTTATCAATTGATGAGCTAAGGGGCTCTATAATGAATGGTTCATAAGACACAATGCTTGCTAAAGGTTTTACAAATATAGTTATAAGCTAAGTGGACTTAACCTTGAGAAAACTCTGATTAAATGCGCTTGAACTCGAGTAGTCCTGGGATGGGTGACCTCCCTTACTTTACAAATTGTCTGCAAAATTTCTTTTGTCCTTCCTTGGCTGACTGGACTGACCAAAGAAAGCCTGGCACTCCACCCCACCAAAATGCCAAAACAGAACTATATGCTGCTGAAGCCGGCTAACTATACCATTACAGACCCTTTCTTTTGAGTGCATATGTCGTCCTCGATTAAAACAAAATCTGAAAGCAGCTATCCAACGGAGCAAGGCACTTACCAACGGCTTGCTATTGTTATAAGGAAATCTGCAAAATCGTGCATCCAATCCGTTATCTGTGTTAAGAGTTGCCCAGGGAATTGAACCATGGAATCACTAGAGCAGAGTACGAAGAGAAGAAAAAGGAAGAAAATCCAAGTGGAGACAGAGTTCATAGAGCCTCAGAGCGGCTTTGGATGCCCATTTGTAGGCTATTTTCCTTCAGGTTATGATCCCCTCAAAAATACCCACGAAAAACCATCTTCTCCTTGTTCTTCTCCTTCAATAGAGGTTTCAGCATATCAAAATACCACAAAGTTCAAGACGAAGCAGCTGCAACTCGTGGCCAGGGCCAAGGAAGCAAGTGTGGATTTTGTTGGCACTAATTACAGTGGAGAAGGTGGCATGTGGCAGCCCTGCAATTATCTCATGGGTGTCTTTGACAAGGAGAGCAAAACCCTCAAGGTCGTTCCCATATCTGGAGGCAGGGTAAGAAGTTGATTATTTATACACATTAAATTGAACAGTTGTATCAATCTGTTTGATTCAAAGCACTAGAATGTTGTATTAGAACTATTTGAACAGGGTTTAATGTCTAAGGATGAAGGATCTAGGGTTAAGGTTCTAAAATCTTTAAACCCAGATTTATGCATGAATTTTAAAGTATCAGAACGAATGCTTGATTCAAGCATTATAATTGTTACATTTCCATGGACCAGCAGGTACCTGAAACCTAGAATCTCCTGCCTTACATTGCCGAGCACTACCACTGAGCTACTGATTGCCAATGTTTGCTCACGTTATAGATTACTTGCAACAACAACGAATTATTTAATATCTACTTGAACAGGGTAGGAGTTTAATGTTTAGGGTTTAGAACCTAAACCCTGATCCATTAAAGTTTTTGGGGATTCTATTATTAGAATAAATGCCTTACTGGTGTCTGTACAGGTTTTCAGAATGGATGCGAGAGTGCGGGGAGTGGACTATGGTGATGACGAGGAAGGAAATGTTGAGGAGCTTACTGCTGAAGAGAGGCAGGAAAGATACCGACTTCTTACAAATACTTTTGGGACACACAAAAGTCGTTTACAGGTATTCTTTTTCCCTATTCCCAAGCCTAGTATCTATCATAACTTATTTAAACCATATAAACCAAATTACACACCCTAAACCCCAAACCCTTAACTCTAAAATTTGAAACCTAAACTCAAAACTCCAAACCCTAAAATTTTCTAGATGCTGATATAAAACTCTAGTCCTTGAATGGTTTGCACGGGCAAAGATTCTTATAATCATTTTGCATGGGGTCTTGGCTAATGGTTTTTTTGAATAATTCATAGTTAGAAAATCTAATTGTTGATTTTCATTTTATGAAAAATAGGCAATTATTGGAAAATAACTGATAAAGCATGCTCTGGTCTCCATGAAGGTGTTGCTGAAATGAGTATAATGATACATAGTGTTTTCTGGTCTTGTAATTAAATTTAAAAAATATTGGTTTTGAGAAATGGAGGCTGAATCCATTATACAGCAACTAGCATTACATTTGTGTTCTATCACTTTCATCATTAAGCCTTATACTGATTAAACTACACATATTTCTATTTGATGTTACAAAGAAATGGAAGAACCCTAAATTCCAAATGTGAAACATTAAAAATTTAAAACCTAACCTTAAGATTGAAAAATTTGTGTTCTATCACTTTCATCATTAAGCCTTATACTGTTTAAACTACGCATATTTCTATTTGATGTCACAAAGAAATGGAAGAACCCTAAATTCCAATGTGAAACATCAAAAATTTAAAACATAACCTTAAGATTAAAAGATAGAAACCCTAAATTGAATTCTCCAAATTCTATATGTCTTTTAGAGCCTAAGTCTCCAACTCCACGCTTGAATGACAGTCTGCATCAGGGTTTTGTTGGAATGGGCGTATTACCATGTAATGTTTGTTAGAGTTTTCATTTCCTGAAAGAATATAAGACTTGGATGACTGGATGCTGAATCCAGTTTGCATCAACTAGGTTTCAATCTTTGTTGATCACATTATTTTGCAGATTGGAAGAGGTGTCGTATCTTGATTCTTACACTGACTTAAGATAGAAAGAAATACAAGAACTTGAACCTGTTTTATTCTTTTGTTTGAATCTGTACAGTAGCCAGACTTACTTGAAAAACTTTACTTTTCTATACTATCAGAAATTCTGGAACTTGTCTCCTTTGGAAAGGAACTGGTTTAGTGAAGCAATTGGTAACCTAATACACAACATTTCATGAAACTGATGCATCCTTTCCATCTGATATGTAAATAATATGTTTGGACTTGGACTGTGGTTTTGATCTAAGTTACTGGTCCTGGTACGGGTTCAGGTTCACTGGTTCGGTTTGCCGATTTGGTCAAAAAAATTTGGGGTTGGGTTTGTCAATATAAAAACATATAAAAATTGCATATATGAAGCTTTTTTTAATAAATATTAAATAAATATAGTAAAATAAAAATATATCTATTATCCATTTATATAAATATAAACAAAAAATAAAAAATATATTAATACGATAATATGATTGTATATATATTATATATAAGCAATATAAAAATAATATATAAATATAATATGTATTAATATTAATATTATTATAACTTATATTAATATTCATAATATTCATATTTGTATTAATATATTTAAAAATTAACTAACATTAATTATTAATAACTTAAATATAATATATATTAATAATATAAATATTATCTCCCATACTATATTAAATAATGTTAAAAATTAGACATCCTATTAACTAAAAATATTAAAATTTAATTATAAAATATTAAAATTTAAATATACTTATATATTATTTTGAACTTTATTAATAATAAATATCCGATCTTTGAAATTGATGGAGAGCATTCATGAGATTTTCTGTAAGATGCCCAGTCCAGACTAGGGCAGAAATGTATTTTCTCTACTCAGATGCTATGCACAGTTTCAAGCCAGAAACACACAGACACTAAGCACATTCACTGTAAGTCTGAAATCATGAAATTTCCATAGCCATTGAAATAGATGAGCACAGATCTCAAACAGTTACCCAATGTACTTCAGATACGACTTTGCTGTTTTCAGAATTATCACTAATATTGAGAGCTGCAATATACCAGGTCAGACCTTATAATGTTTGCCTCAGGGTCTTTTCCAAATCAATTAGTCAATACCAAGAAATCATACAAAGGACTGTGCAACTTCATGAACGATACAAGAACATAGGAATGTAACTGTAGATAACAATTGATATACTGAAGCCATAGTTCGAGACCTGACACCTTTTATTGAGTTCACACAATGTCATCCAAGTACAGATATCACCCGCATGAATACAAGGCTCCCGTGACTCGATGGATGGAATAACTTCCAGATCCGGCGAGCACCAATGTTCCAATACAAGGCTCCTGTGACTCAATGGATGGAATAACTTCCAGATCCAGCGAGCACCAATGTTCCACAGTGCCAAGTCTTCAACAAACAATGCCAGTGATGTAGCGGGTAGGAGGGCAAACGAATTCACCGGAGGTTGCTGCTTGTGCGACTGTCCTAGATATTTCCGACTCCTTAGATCGCGAAGGGATGATTGTGAACTCGGTTCTCAAGAGGATGAAAGACCTCTCCACTCTAGATCACGTAATGTTTCGAGTCCACTAAATGTTGCACCAAGGATATCCGTGTCTTTAGTGCGTGGGGAAGACTGGAGATGTTTGTGGCCAGAGCCTACGCTCAACCACGTTAGTCACTAATTTTAGCCTCCTAGAGCCTCGTGCCTCGGCGCGACTAGGTCGTGACCAGCTACGCGGTTAGGTTTCTATGTCTTCATTCCTTGATACCTCCAAAATGCACAACGACCTATAAATATCAAATGTAGATGCCAACATAGAAGAAGTCGGCTAGAGGAATACATAATTCGAATATTAATTTTAGTGCCCACCTTAAGGAAGGTCGGCCAGAGATAAATTTAAATGTTATTTATTTAATAATTCAAATTTATATTTAATATTATTATTTAAATATTATATTTAATCATTATTAATTTAGTGTTTAAAGACACTTTTATAATTTTCCCTCCAACAATTCAAATTATTTTTGGGACATTACAGTCCTCCCCGCTCGAATGTTGCTTGCCCTCAATCAACTTCAGATCCAGATCCTTGAATCTCTTTGCTCCTACCCTCGTCTTCTTCGTTGGCTTGGTCGAAACATCCTTAGGGCCCGCTTTGGAGAATCCTCGAAGGATGACCTCTTTTCCATCAACTTTGAACTTCAACTCTAGAGTTTGATAGTTTGTCGTGAACTCCCCAAGCAAGTGCAGACATTGCAATCCCAAGATCATATTTGTCTCACCAATGCCAACTATGTAGAAATCATCCCGCATCTTGTGTCCTCCTATGGTCAACTCCATTTGTTGAATCCGACGATTACATGAAATAGTGTAACCATCTGTGACTGTCACATGAAATCCTTCGAATCTTCCGCCCTTGGGCCCATCTTAGCCACTAGCCCTTCATCGATGAAATTATGGGTGGCTCCACGATCGATTAATACTATTACCCTCTGTTCGTGTAAGTCCTCTCTAATGCAGAGAGAATGATATCGAGGTGCTTGTAAGGCACCTGCCCGAATTTAAACTAGCAATTCCTCAAAACAACAACCAAACTTCTAATATGAACTTGCTCACCCAAAAAAAAAGAAAAAAAAAAAAGGGAAAATTAATTCCTAGTTATACATCAATGATTAATGTCCAACAAAAATGAAGCTAATATCGCAGAGCAACTACAATCCGATAGGACAATGCTAGCCATAGGAATATACTCAGAAATCTTTATTTATTTATTGGAGTTGAGCACCATACATGAATTACAATCGTCACTGGGGATCTCTACCCAATTGTTTGCACGACCTTCTTAGTGCCGTTATATTCTAGTTTTGATGATGAATCTTCAGTTGCTGGTATAAGCTAGAGGAGTCGCGGTCTTCACAAGCTCCCGTGAGTGTCGTCGCTGACCCTTATGATGATCTCGTGAAAGAGCAACGCCGTAGATACTTTTTGTGATGGAGATCACACTTTTAGCCACTCTCGATGATGAACACTTGAATTTCGCGATTCTCCTATGACACGGTTGGCTCTGCAGACGTGGATGGCGAGAGCCAATCGGCTATGCAACCATCGGCAGAAGGAACATGGTGCGTGATGTCCAAGTGACACTTCTTCAAGCACAATGTCGATGCTTGTCTAAATAAACTCCAATCGCTACTGTTAGTAATGGATTAACCTACAAGAAGAATATCTGAGATCAATTGAAATGTCAGGAATGCGAATGGAGACAAGAAGCCATAGGCGGAGACACGCCCCACCTGGAAGAACTCGCTACGCGGCCAAATCTTCTTATCCCAATTCCATTCCTCACACTAGCAACAATCCCGTATTAATAGTAACCAAAGATGCCTCCCAAACAGGTCGGCCAAGAGCATAAAATTCAAATTATTTTAGGTGCCAACTCAAGAGTAGTTGGCCAGATATTAATTATTATTTTAATAATTCAAATTTATTATTTATTTAAATATATATTATTTGGCAGTGTTTAAAAACACTATTTGGTTTATCTCCTTCTAAAATCAGGTCAAAAGATTGGGGACATGACAGTCCCCGCCCCCAGATTGTCGCTTGTCCTCAAGCAACCTTAAGTTGGGATGCTCGAAAATCTCCACGCCTTCCCACGTTGCATCCTTAGCGAGCAGATTCTTCCACTTCACCAAGTAGTCCAGAATGATCTTGTTCCTCAAGTTTTTTTCTCTAACATCCAGTACCATCTTAGGTTCTAGTATTAGTTTGCCTTCATCATCGAGAAGTGGTAGCTCCACTGACGGTGTAATCTGCTGTCCCAAAGCTCTTTTCAAACAAGATACTTGCAAGTTGTTATGGATTCTGCTTCCCTAGGGCAACTCGAGCTCATATGCAAACTCCCCAATTTTCCTTGTGATTCGGAAAGGCCCATAGAATCTTGGCTTCAACTTTTCAGCACCATTTCCCTTGAGGGGTGATTGTCAATAGGGCTGCAATCTCAAGTAAACCATGTCATTCACCTCAAAAAACTCTCTCAATCCTTCGCTGGTCTGTGTATAACTTTTGCTGATTTTGAGCACGTTGAAGATTTTCCTTGAGAGCGTTCATGATATCCACATTCTACTGTACCATATCTCTAGCACTTGACACTCTGCTATCCGCTAGGATTAAATTCGTAAAGGAGGTGGCTTCATACCCATATAGTGCCTTGAAAGGAGACATGCCAATGGACATGTGGTGTGTGGTGTTGTAGCAAAACTCCCCTAGGTGCAGCCATTTTCAAATTTATTATTTTTTTTTTTCTTTCTTGTTTATTTTAAAAAAAGGGGGTAAAATTTTTATTGCATCAGAACATCATTACATAGTCCAAGAAAGAAGCCCCGAAGGGGCCCAACAAAACAAGAATTAATTCACACCCAAAAAACACCGCATATCCTCGGCAATCAACTCCTCAAGAACATGCGCCATGTCCGCAGGAAGATTGCCCCAGTCATCCACATGCCAAGGATCACTCTTCTCCGATGCCCATCTAGCCAACCCATCAGCCACCTTATTCCACTCCCGCGGAATATGACGGAAAACAATGGAATCCAAAGAAGAACATATAGAAAGAATCTGCCTGGCAATCACAGCAAGCTGCCAATTCACATCCTCCAAGTTTCGCTTCTTCAACACCTCAATCACCACCTGAGAATCAGATTCACAAACAATCCGCCGCCATCCAAGGCCAACAGCACGTTCCAACGCCATGAGAATAGCACTCGCCTCCATAAGGTTATTAGTTTGCAAGCCCCGATACATAGTGAAGAAAAAAACCACCACTCCAAGGCTATCCCGACCAATACCACCAACCCCAGCATGCCCAGGATTCCCTCTGGACGACCCATCAGTATTAATTTTTAGCTCCCCCAAAGGCGGCGGATGCCAAAAGCCCTCACGAGCAACTCTCGCACGCCCACGCCTACCATGCACTTTTCTTCCACTACTCTTGTCCCCAGTGACAAGGCCCAAGGCATTAACAACACCTAATTCCCCAACATCAATCGGCACAGACAAATCACACTTTGCAGTCAGAGTCTCCCGTAAAGCCCCCAAAATACGCCCCCAAAGTTGCCCTGTGAGCAGTTTCTTATCCAGGAAAATCCTTCTGTTACGCTCCAACCAAATTTGCCAAACAATCAAACTAGGACCAATGCTCCAAGCAATTTTAAGAAAGGAGGTTCTGGCAGGAGAAGAGCCCTGTCTCAACCAAAAGTCCTCCAAAGAAGAAACATGGCAACACGGTAATCTCCAAAGGTTCCACCAGTAATGCCAGATAGTCTTGACAAAAGAACACTGAAAAAAGAGATGTGGTAAACATTCTTCATGCTGACCACATAGAAAACACCTAGAGGGGCCCTGGAAGCCACGTTTCCAAAGATTGTCCCAAGTAAGACACTTACCTTGGACCACTAGCCAAGAGAAAAAATTACACTTAGGCCAAGCAAATTTGTTCCAAACATGCTTCCACCAAGTAACCTGGGAGCTCCCAAAAACCTGTTTATCCAACACCTGATAACCCGAGGCCACCGAAAATTTTCCTTTCAAATCAGGACCCCAAGCAAGCACATCACTTCCCTGAAGAGAGTTGCAGACACGACTAGATAAAAGCCTAGCAAGCTCCTGACGATCTTCCTCCACACCACCATGAGGCCAATCCAAGGGATCCTTCCATTTGGCCACCGAAATCTGACCCAAATAATTTTGGGATTTGAAGTCTGCCACATGACACCAACCTGCCGCCTCGAAAACCTGGCACAGATCATGGAGATGGGGATGAGAAGACACAATGGGTGGATGTCCATCCCAGGAGTCATGCCAAAAGAGAGCATCCCGACCCCCATTGCAAATCCAAAAAAGACCCTGCTTAACCAGCTTGGCACCCCGTTTAAGGGTACTCCAGATCATAGAACCTTTACCCTCCATGTTGAATCTAACCACCTCCCTACTTTCCACAACTCCCAAATATTTGAAGGTCAGAATTTTAGCCCACAACAAGTGTTGCTGTGAGCACCAGCGCCAATACAACTTAGCAGCCAAGGCCTGCCCATTCAAATCTGATCGACGAAGACCAAGACCCCCCTCCTGCTTTGGCCTACAAACAACATCCCACCTCACCAAATTCCATTTTCTATGGAGAAGATTGCCCGCCCATAGAAACTGACGAGACAATTTCTCGAAATCTTTAACAAAACTTGAAGGAGCAGACAGAACAAAGCATCTATAAAGAGGGAGAGCCTGGACCACTGATTTTAGAAGAGTCATTCTACCTGCTGAAGAAAGCCACCTACAAGTCCAATGACTGACCAATCTTCGAAACTTGTCAAGAGTCTCTTGCCAAAACCTTTTGGGGAGAGAACGAATGGCAAGAGGGATACCAAGATAGGAGAAAGGAAGCGAGCCAATTTGGAAGCGGAGAATACTAGCAATTCTCCTTTGAATAACCTTAGGAGTATGGAAGAAATAAATGAAGGACTTCCCCTCATTAATGCACTGCCCAGAAGCCGCCAAGTAACTGTCCAACACACTACGCCAGTGGAGAGCCTCCTCAACCTTAGCCCTACCCATCAAGGCAGTATCATCAACAAACTGAAGATGGGACTGAGGGGGAATGCCATTTCCCCAAATCCAGCCCTGAAGCGAGCCACTAGCAACTTGAGCACGAATGAGCCTTCCCAGGCCCTCCGCAAGAAGGATGAATAAGTAGGGAGACAGGGGGTCACCTTGCCTGAGGCCTCTAGAAGCACCAAACAGGCAAGTGGGCTCACCATTAATAAGCACCGAAAAGGAAGAAGAAGTGACACAGCTCCTTACCCAATTAATCCAACCCTCCGCAAAACCGAAAGCTCCAAGAATTCTGAAAAGAAAGCTCCACTTAACACGATCATATGCTTTGGCCATGTCCAACTTGATAAACATCGACTTTTCTTTTGACGATTCCATAGAATGGATGGTCTCAGCCGCAATAACAACCCCATCCATGATCTGCCTGCCAGCAACAAAGCCTCCCTGCTCCTCAGAGATTAACCCACCAAGCCAAGGTTTCAACCTTTCCGCAATCAACTTAGTAATAATTTTATACACCACATTACATAGTGCAATAGGCCTAAAAAGATCCAGAGAATTTGCCCCCTCCCTCTTTGGGATAAGAGCTAAAAAAGTAGCATTCAGAGACTTCAACATTTGTTTATGCATAAAGGACTCTTGAACAACCTCTAAGAGATCCAATTTAACCACCTCCCAGAACTCCTGAAAAAACTCGACAGGAAATCCATCAGGCCCAGGGGCTTTTCCTTTCTTCATCTGGAACACAACATTCTCAATCTCCGACAAGGAAATAGGGGAGAGCAACGATTCATTCATTTCATTAGACACCAACTGTGGGATACAGTCTAAAATCTTTGCTTCATCCTCCTCCGCAGGAGGCGAGTCCTCAGAGAATAAGGCAGAAAAATACCGAATGCATTCAGCAGATATAGAAGCGGAAGAGGACAAAATTTCCCCATCAGGCAGCAAGAGGGAAGAAATAGCATTACCTTGCCTCCGATCCTTAACAGAGTTATGGAAGAAAGAAGTGTTCCTATCACCAGCCTGAAGCCAATCAATACGGGACTTCTGTTTCCAAAAAAGTTCTTCTCTTAACTCCCATTCCTCAACCTCTTTAATTGCAGCAACCTCTAACAAACTCAAATCTTCTGAGAGGCCTTGATCACGAATCTGTCTGGTAATTAGATCAAGATGCTCCTGAGCTTTCTGTTTTTCTTTAAACAAATTTCCAAAGTGCTGCCTATTCCACCTCTTCAACCTGTACTTAACATATTGGAGCCGCTTTGAGAAAGTGTACATAGCGGTGCCATAAGCTGGCTTCCCAAGATCCCACCAGCCAGGGAGTAAATCATGGAGAGATTCATCCCTGAGCCACATGAGTTGAAACTTAAAGGTCTGTCTAGCACACCGCCGAGGCATTTCAGCCACCAGTTTAATTGGCCAATGATCAGAACCTCGACCATCCAGTATTTCAGAACAGATCTTCCACCTATCCCCCAACCAAAAACTAGACACCAAGAATCTATCAAGTCTCTCTGAAATAGAGGCATCTCCTATTCTCCTATTATTCCATGTAAATAGACCATTACCCGGCTTGATATCCACAAGACGAAGAGCAGAAATATTGTCCTGGAGCAGCAACGCCGAAGCCTCCAGCCTAGCAGTACCACCCCGCTTCTCCGCAAGCTCCGTGATAGCATTAAAATCACCTCCAATAATCCAAGGATGGTAAGGGAAAAGGCTACGAACTAAACGAATATTGGCCCACAAGATGTGCTTACCCTGCAACTCCACCGGCGCATACACATTGGAGAGGAGAATAGTTTCCCCAGAAACAAAACAAGAAGCCACCATGGAAAGGGAGGATTTAAAAGACCCCCACCATTGGGGGCAAATCTTTCGCGGATTCCAAAAGCACGCCACCCCACCAGAAGCCCCCTGAGCCCCAGTGCATTGGCAATCACCATTCCTCCATAACTTAGGAGCTAAGTCCATCATACCTTCCACAGAGAGCTTAGTCTCTTGGAGAAAAGGAACATCAGGTGCATGAAGCTTAATCAAATCCCAAACAGCTTTTTGTCTAGGGCCACTGTTCAAGCCCCGTACATTCCAAGAAAGAACTATCATTTCAAGGGAGAAGAGAAATGCGAATCAAGAGTCTTGACTGACCCTGATTCCACCAAAGTCTCCCCAATCATCTTAATCTTTTCCACATCCTTCTTCCTACCCAGCTTGGAGGTTTTTTCTGACCCCCCCTTTTTGAGATCTTTTTGCAAAATACCCAACTGAGAGGACAACTTCGAAATCTTCTTCCCCGCCTCCGAATTTGCCTTCTGCAAGAGGTGAGCCTTATCTGCACAAACTTTCCCTGCCTCAGCACTACCACCTGACGCAACTTGGACCCCCAACTGCTGAAATGTTCCTATGTCTGAAGGCCCATCACCATGCGGAACCATAAGCACCTCTGAATTGAGCTTTGCTTGTCCAGGATCATTCCTGTCCTCCTCTATGCATTGCACTCCCGCAACCCCCTCTTGTTGAGAAGTAATCATTTCCTCCACCGAAGGGCCATGCTGATCTATATCCAGAGTCCCATGATCAAGATCAAGAAATCCTGGGTTCACCTCCTGTTGACTGAGCTCTTCCAACACCTCGAATCTATTGAAGGTATCCTCCTCCTGCCTGTCCTTCAAAGACCTTTTTTGACCTTTATTTCTGTTTCTGCCTCTAACAGTAGTGAAACCATCTTCCCTACCACCAAAACCCTGAAAGGTATCCTTGCCCTTATCCCCTCTGGGTGTCTTATTTGAAGGCAGAGGAGATTGAGCCTCCAAAGGCTTGGCCTTTGGACACCTGCGCCGGAGGTGACCGTACTCATGACAGAAACGACAACGGAAAGGTAATGTTTCATAGTCAAGCTGCTGCACCCATGAATAATCTCCTGCACTCACTTCCAAAGAGTCTGGCAATGGCTTACTTAAGTCAATTTCTACACAGAATCGGGCAAAAGTCAGTACCTTTTTGAATTGAGTATGTTGTGACGAACCCACAGGTTTCCCCAACTTCGAAGCTAATAAGTGCAACACATCCTCGCACCAACATTCCACAGGGAGCCTTGGAAGACGAACCCAAACTGGAACCTGATTTGGAAGTTCCTCCGCCGGATTGAAACCAGCATGCCATGGCTTAATGAACAAGCCCACCTGGTTGTAAAAATAAGGGCCTCCTTCAAAAACCTTGATCCTATCTGCCATGCAATCAAACGTGACCATGAAATAGTTATTGGCTAGGAGCCGAATCTCCATCTCACCTTCTGGCATCCAAGTCCTCCTGGCCCAGGACTCCAAAAATTGCAATGAAATTTTCAAACCCAAAAATTTGCAGTACAACGAATGCCGTGAGTAGTATTCAATATCTTCAGCGAGCATCTCCATCGGGATCACCACATTCGGCCTCTCTTTACACCTTTCAAGGCAACCATTAATCTTGGGAACACGAAACCCTCCTGACAAACCAACGTTATTATTCTCCAGATTCTGAGAAAATAAAATATTATCATGGAGACGAGCCCCTGAAGGTGAGGGATTCGAGCCAAGAGCGGTACGGAAATCCAACTTGGGTCCCTCCCCCGAAGGCTCCCCAAACTCCATTGAGGAAAGGAAGAGGCACAACCCAAACCCACACCCTACAGCTGAAAGCACACCACTGTCCCCCTGGCAAAACCCCACAACAAACCAACTCCAACCCGAGACAAAGCACCACACCCTACACCAAACCCCACCTTCCACCAAGCAAGCAAAACTGACTCCCCACTCACCCCAACCACGGCCAAATGCCTGGCCGCGCGCACCAAACACCAGAGAAAAGGTAAGGCGGATGGCCACGGGCAAAAGAAGACCCCCAGCCACCGAACACCCCAATCCACACCACAAAATACCCAAAAGAAATGCCCCGGCCATAGGGAAACACCCCTCGGTTCCGTAGAGGTGACATAAAAAATCGGGGAAGAGAGCTAGAGACGCGGGTGCCCCTAGCTCTGCCAACCGAACAGTGCCGGTCATTCCAATCCTAGTCTGCTCGATCTTCCTACAATTTTTTTAAATCAAATGGAAAAATATTATTATTTTTTCAAAAATGGTATTGTGCAAGTTCTTCTTAATATTTTTTTTGCATTGGAGCGATTGCGGTATTATTGTCACCTATCATATGGCAAAGCAATGACCCTCTAGCCTTGCCCTCTATGAGGTGGTATGGAATTTATAAGCGCCTACCACTACCAAAGCAATGACCCTCAAACTCTTCCCTGGGGAATGACCTAGTGGCCCACCAGAGCATTTTTTAATATATTTTTGGATTTTTTTGTGCTTTTTAATTTTAAATTTATATCTTTGAGTGTTTTTTATATATTTTTCTTATCAAAATAATGTATAAGTTTTTTTGGCCTATTTTTGAACTTAAAAAAAATAAATAAGCAATTTATTGTCTTTTTTGCAATAAAAAAAAATCACTATACTTGGAGGAATTTTCTTCCCAGCACCTCTAAAAGTGGCAACCCTCTATTTTTGGCAGGTTTTTTGCTAAATATGGTACTCTCTTTTTCCCTGCTCAATCCCTCTTTACTGGGATTTTCACTTTTCATGGCTCTCTCCTACTTGCACTTCTTGGTTTCACATAGTTTTAGTGTACTTGTCATGGCTCTCTCTTTTTCAATATTATGGGGGGTTTCTATTGTTTGTGCTAATACTTATTTGGTTCCATGATTTGGAGTAATCTATGTGTCTAGTTCTTGTTCCTATGTATTAGTTAGATGCATCATGCATTAACAGTTGCTTATCTTTGCATCACAATGATATGGATCATTTAGCATATGGACACTCTTGCATTCCTATTTTTGAAGGTTCTTCATTTCAGCACCATACTAGTCATCCTTTGATAGCATTCTATAGCTTCTTCATGCTTCAACGATGTTCTACATTTTCATCTTGATTTTGGGACATTTTTTTTGTTAGAGCCTTCTTGGCCCTTCACACCTTAATTTGGATACATCTTTTCAATCTTTCATTTTCCTTTATCTCTTCTGAAGAGGAGTTTTCTCCCACTGTGGTTTTCTCCTTTTCTCTAGTTTTAAGAGATTTTCTTGATTGTACATGGGTATCTCATCAAGCCTTGTTTTTTGGGACCCATCATGCATTCTCTCTTTAGGGTTTTTAGCTACTCCCTAAGTTCATATTAAGGGGGGTGTTAGAGTAATCATGCATTAGGTAATAATTAATATTTAATTAATTATTAGTCTAATTTATTCTCATGCACTTACGATAAACTTAGGAGATCTTTATTTAGTTAACTAAGTGTTTTTCTAAATTAATTGAAGTGAGATATTATTTGATCATTTTGTCTCATTGCATGAGATGTTGGTACTTGAGATGATCTAATAGCTTTTCCATTTAGGGTTACTCCTATATAGTTGCCCCATAGAAAAATGGCCCCTTGTCATTTTCATGGACTTTTAGGCCTTTCTCCATGATGCTTGATCTATTTTTCTTTGATTTATTAATGTAATGTGGCTTGAACATTCACATTAGGTCCTTAAAATTTGAATAATGATGTCTTGTGAAGGTGTTGTGAAGTACTGTAAAACATTTCTGCACTTGTATATATTGTATCCATTGCAATTCACCTAAAAATCACCTTTCAATCACTTATTATGTCCTATTTTGAAGTGTTGTAAAGTCTTGTAACAATATTTCCTGCTTTTCTAAGCATAATTTCACTATTTACACCTTTCTTATGTTTTATTTGACCCCTTTATGCCCTTATAAGGCTTAATTGAGTGTATTTTTTAATGTAAACCTAACAAACAACATTAAATATGACTTAATTCCCGACACCCACTTTCAAGTCCAAGGTGGAACCCATTCACCATGAGTGGTGAATGAGTCCCTCTTGGCCCCAAAATCAAAATATTTCAATTTTTATTTCAGGTTTTAATTCAAAATTACTTGATGTCTGCCTGTGGTGAGGTATCATCGGTTTACTAAGGCACAAGTGTGTATAAAAAAGTGTTTTTCTCCTCATTTTACATCCCCTACAATATCCTAACTCATTCAAGCATTCAATTAGAATTTGAGCACTTTGCATCCTATAATTAAGCATCAATCAGGCATTCAAGAGCAACCATTATTGTATCTTCAAATTTTCTTCAACAAAGGTTTGGTAAGTTGATAGCATTTTCATGTTATTTTTTTATCATTCTACTTCATTTCATAATTTCATTAAGGGTTTGATTACCAAAGTGGGATTTGACCAAGAAAAATCCTTATAACCTAACCCTAAACCATTTTTCCCCTTTTGCATATGTGTTTGTAAACTTGTGTATGCAGATTTGACAAGAAATTAGGTGTTGAAAGGTGGTAAAAATTTCAAAAAGGTGCTTCAAGTCAAATCAACCTCATTTCAAGCTTCGAGAAGACATTTTTTTCCATTTTCTATAGAATTAACTTTGTCAACTCGACAAGCAGACAACCTCAAATATGGTGTTGCAAAATTGCCCATTGATTTCACAAAATTTTGGGAGAGGAATAATTTTCCATTAGTGGCGAATGAGTCCCACCTTAAGGCTAGAAATCTAGATTTTGTCAAATTTTGGATCCCAACACTCAGAAACTAGTTTTTCACAGTTTTCATTAGAAGCAAGATTGATTCACCATCAGTGGCGAATGAGTTCCACTGGTGATTTTTCAATTATCTCAATCTGTATTTAGAAAATTCCAGATTCTCCATTCTCTACCCAGGTGCACTCTAATTTAGTCTTCTTTTGTTCTATTTTGCATTTGTTCATTCTTAGTTCATGTTTGCATATCACATTGTGTTTTCCAACATTGCATAATTCTTAGGTTTTGCATTCATAATCAATCAAATAGATCATCCAATTACAATTAGATCATTCCATTTAGTTCGAATAATTCCATACATTTCATAATTTGAGTGAACCTAGCTAGATCTTTTGTGTGGGGTTTATCTCTCTCCTTTTAGGTGAAACATCCTAAGAGCGCAAGAGTAGCCTATAAGCCCTACCCAAAAATCTACAGTTTATTTTGGTGAACATGCATATTGAGCAATTTACATTTCTAATTTCAATTGCATCTTGCATCTTACACTTAATTTGCATCAACATTCAATTAAGGTATTGTCTTGTTTTTACATCCTAGTGTTTGTTAACTTACATTAGTGAAAGACTCATTCAGTTTTCATTTTTGTATTGCATATGGGTATGTGCAGGATCATCATGGAAAAAATAGGCCCTTAAGTGGCAAAAAATTCATAAAAATCAGAATTAGGCAACTTGACATAAAAATTTGAATAAGTTATCTATATTATTTCAAAAATATGTAACAATAGAATCTGTAGAAAATTAAATATAGTTTCTAAACTAGTAGGTTTTTTTTTTTTAAAATCTATTTGGTGAAAATTTGAAATTTCAATGCAGTAGTGCCAAATTTCAAGAAAAATATGGAAGTAGGTGTCTGTTTGACCACCTAACCACAACAAAATGATAATATTTTTTATAAGATTTTGAATATAAATAGGCGACTCATGCCAGGATGTGATGCATATTTTTTTGTAATTTTTTTTCCAAGTAGATAATTAAATATGAATTTTTATTACAACTTTTAAAAATATAAAAACAATAATAGAGCCACCTTAACTTGGTCCAAACTTCATGAATTTTTATTTTTTAATCCTATGATATGCAAAGCATAGAATGTGACTCCCTTTGAAAGCTATAGATGTTTTCAATCAACCTATCAATCAAGACTTTAATCGTAATTCAAAATAGAGAAAATGAATAATAATTATTTATTAAATTCAAAGTAAAAAATAATTTATATTGGTGGAAGCTAAGAATCTCCTTTAAAAATCCTTTTCATTTCATCAATTTTGGGTAAAAGTCATCGACCACATACCCATCATGTGCCACTTTTTGGCCCATCATGATCCACGCACATGCCCATCTGATTGAAAAACCTAAACATTTGCATCTACATCATAATTGGCATCAGAAAGTATTGGGAATATCTTTAAGACTGAAAATAAAAATAAAAAATCTCATAGTTGGACTCATTCACCACCACAGGGTGAATTAGTCCTTTGGTCTTTTTATTTTAAGGCATTTTTTTGAGGGCATTTCATTCTGAGTTTTATATAGTTGTTTTCTATTTTAATTTCTAGAATCTTTGTTTCTAGTCATTTCTTGCATCTTAGTTTACTTGCATCATGGCATTTTTTTTTTAATAAGTTTTGGAATTCATTAAAATCCTTGGTAGACATGTCCAATTGTGCCTTTGACTATCACCCTAATGACCTTGAGCTTCCACATGCTCCTTCAACTCCTCATGACTATCCTCCTCATGATGTAGACATCATTGGAGAAGATGATGATAGCATGAACAAATTATTCAATGAATTCCTTGATAACCTAGAAGCCAAAGCATCTGTTTACCCATCCATGAAGCCACAAGATCTTCCTACTATTGCACCTCCTGATCATTTTGCATATTTACATCTTGAAATCAATGAAGGACCTAAAGTTCCTCCATCAAGTGGACCTAGTTCCTCTCAACCAACACATCCTCACCTATTTTATGATCACAAAGTCACAAAAACTCCAATAAACCTTGAAGAAACCTACAGTAAAGGATTTACTATCCTCAGTAAACAAGGTTGTGACACAACACATGAACATGACATTCATCAACATCTTAAGCAAAAACCAATAGAAGAAAACACCACAAGATTAGGATATCAAGATCCTCCTCATCCTGATAAGCCTCCTTTTGAATATTGGAGACTTTGAGGTGATTGTACTGTGATCTTTGATTCTCCTCCTGATTTGAACATTCTCCTTCCACATGAACAACCTTTACATGAGAGTATGTACAGCATCATCACGGAAAAAATAGGTCCTTAAGTGGCAAAAAAATTAGAAAAAATCAGAGTTAGAAAACTTGACGTAAAAATTTGAATAAGTTATCTATTTTATTTCAAAAATATGTAAGAATAGAATTTGCAGCAAATTGAATGTAGTTTCTAAACTACTAGGTTTTTTAAATCTATTTGTTGAAAATTTGAAATTTCAATGGAGTAGTACTTAAATTTTAGGGAAAAAATAAGAAGTAGGTGTCTGTCTAACAACCCTAACCACAATAAATGATACAAAAAATTATAAGATTTTAGATATAAGTAGAGGACTCATGTCTGGATGTGATGCATATTTTTTTAATAATTTTTTCAATTAAAAATAATGAATTATGAATTTCTTGTACAACTTTTAAAAATATAAAAACTTCGTATGTCGACCACCTTAACTTGGTCAAAACTTTTATTAAATTAAAATTTTATTTTTTAATCATATATTATGTGAAGCATAGAATGTGATGCATGTTTTAGATTCAAAATGTGATACTATTTGAAAGCTATAGATGTTTTTCAATCATCCTATCAATCAGAACTTTAGTCGTAATTCAAATAGAAAATGAATAATAATTACTTATTAAATTCAAAGTAAGGCATAATTTATATTGGTGGAAAACTAAGAATCTCCTTTAAAAACCCTTCTCGTTTCATCAATTTTGGGTAAAAAAAAGCCATCAGCCACATACCCATCATATTGCCACTTTTTGGCCCATCATGATCCTACACATACCCCTTATACTTTTACCATCATATAGTACTTAAATTTTAGGGGAAAAATAAGAAGTAGGTGTATGTCTGACCACCCTAACCACAATAAAATGATATTTATTTTTTATAAGATTTTAAATATAAGTAGAGGACTCATGTCTAGATGCACATGATGCATATTTTTTAATAATTTTTTCCAAGTAAATAATTAAATATGAATTTTTTATTACAACTTTTAAAAAATATAAAAACTTGTATGTCTGACCACCTTAACTTGGTCAAAACTTTATGAAATTCAAATTTTCTTTTTTTAATTGTATATTATGTGAAGCATAGAATGTGATGCATGGTTTAGATTCAAAATGTGATACTATTTGAAAGCTATAGATGTTTTTCAATCATCCTATCAGTCAGAACTTTAGTTGTAATTCAAATAGAAAATGAATAATAATTACTTATTAAATTCAAAGTAAGGCATAATTTATATTGGTAGAAAGCTAAGAATCTCCTTTAAAAACCCTTCTCATTTCATCAATTTTAGGTAAAAAAAATTCGTCAGCTACATACCCATCATATTGCCACTTTTTGGCCCATCATGATCCTGCACATACCCCTTATACTTGGTTATTGGTTGACTTACATTTGCATTATTAGCCCATTTCTATTTTTCTTGTATGTGTGTATTGTGATCCTCTATATTGTGTGTTTGATGTATTCTCCCTCTTTGTACACTTCCTCTATTTGTCCCTCTATTATTCTATATGTCGTGTATTTTTTTTTTTGTTTTCCTTTTGGGGATGACACAAAGCATTGGCACACCCTATGTCTCTTCCATGTTAACCCAAAAGATCATTTTTCTTTTTTCCTTTTTCTTTTGTGTTTTCCTTTTGGGGATGATGCAAGGCATTCCGACCAAAATGTCTCCTTCATGTTAACCCAAAATATTTTCCTTTTCTTTTTCCTTTTCATTTTCTTTTCGCTTGTGTCTTTCCTTTTGGGGTGACGCAAGGCATTGAAACCAAAATGTCTCCTTGACACATGAACATGACATTCATAAACTTCTTGAGAAAAAACCAAAAGAAGAAAATACCATAATATTAGAATATCAAGATCCTCCTCATCCTGATAAGCCTCCTTTTGAATATTCGAGACTTTGAGGTGATGGTCCTATGATTTTTGATTCTCCTCCTGATTTGAACATTCTCCTTCCATGTGAACAACCTTTACATGAGGGTATGTGCAGGATCAACATGGAAGAAATAAGCCCTTAAATGGCAAAAAATTCAAAAAAATTAGAGTAAGACAACTTGACATAAAAATTTGAATAAGTTATCTATACTATTTCAAAAATATTTAAGAATAGAATCTATAATAGATTGAATGTAATTTCTAAACTACTAGGTTTATTTTAAAAAATTCAAATTGATAAAAATTTGAAATTTCATTGGGTATGTGCAGGATCATGATGGGCCAAAAAATGATGATATGATGGCTTTTTATACGGTATGTGGTTGACAACTTTTTTTTACCCAAAATTGATGATGAAGCGAAAGGGTTTTTAGAGGATATTCTCAGCTTTCCACCAATATAAATTATGCTTTACTTTGAATTTAATAAATAATTATTATTTATTTTCTATTTGAATTACAACTAAAGTCACGATTAGTAGAGGTGATTGAAAAACATCTATATCTTTCAAAGCGATCACATTTTTTAATCAAAATATGTGTCCATGATTTTTTTATTTTTTTTTAAAAGTTGTAATAAAAATCATAATTAATTATTTGCCGGAAAAATTACAAAAATATGCATCACATCCAAACATGAGTCCTCTACTTATATCTAAAATATTATAAAAAATATTATCATTTTATTGTGGTTAGGGTGGCGGACAAACACCTACTTCTTATTTTTTTTCTTGAAGTTTAAGTACTACCATTGAAATTTCAAATTTTTACCAAATAGATTTATTTATTTTTAAATAAACTTATTAGTTTAGAAACTACATTCAATTTTCTACATATTCTATTCTTACATATTTTTGAAATAATATAGATGCTTATTCAAATTTTTATGTGTCAGTTTCTAACTCTGATTTTTTGAATTTTTGCCACTTAAGGGCCTGTTGTTTCCATGATGATCTTGCACATACCCCATTGTAGTAGTACTTAATTTTCAGGGGAAAAATAAGTAGTTATCTGTTTGACTGGTCACCCTAACCACAATAAAATGATCATTATTTTTTATAAGATTTTAGATAGAAAAAGAGGACTCATGTCCCCATGTGATGCATATTTTTTTATAATTTTTTTCCAGGTAAATAATTAATTATGAATTTTTTTTACAATTTTTTAAAAATATAAAAAACTCATATGTCTAACCACATTAACTTGGTCAAAACTTCATGAAATTCATTTTTTTTAATCCTATAGTATGTGAAGCTAGAATGTGACACATGTTTCAAATTCAAAATTTGTGATACCATTTGAAAGCTATAAATATTTTTCAATCAACCTATCAATCAAGACTTTAGTCATAATTCAAATAGAAAATAAATAATAATTATTTATTAAATTAAAAGTAAAGCATAATTTATATTGTTGCAAATCTAAGAATATCCTTTAAAAACTCTTTTTGTTTCATCAATTTTGGGTAAAAAAAAGTCGTCAGCCACATACTCTACACATACCCATCATATAGCCACTTTTTGGCACATCATAATCCTGCACATACCCATGATGTTGATGACAAGGATGCTAGGATCCCCATGGGTCCTTTTCCTCCTCCTATTCATGAAAAAGGAGAATCTTCAACTGCTTTTAAACAAAGTTCTTATACTTTTACCATCTACAAATAGGTTGGTTATTCATCCTAAAGATTCTAACATACCATTTTTCAAATATCATCGTGTTCTTGGACATCGAATTGAAGAATGTCAGACATTTAAATACATACTAGATAAGTATCACTTCACTGATACTAATTGCTTTCCTATAATCCCATAAAAATTAAATCACTTTTATCATGCCATAGTTATAGAATTTCCTATTCTCACTATTGCATGATCCTTTCACATCACCCACCTCAGCTTATTCTTGTCTTTACACCTTGTGGGGGGAAGGAATTTGTTTTTGATAAAAGGGATAAACGGTTTTTACAGGGACCTGAAACCACAAAGTAACATTACAAGCAAAGACCAAAACAGAGGTCCGAAAGACAAAAAGGCTGCCAAAGAGATAAAAACCAGCTAAAACAAACAGCCACAAAAAGTCGCAAAAAAGCCATCAGACGGCCAGAAAATAGACAAAACTGGGCCCAGCCACAACTAATCCATAGACTTCAGAAGCTCGTCAGCAACCTCTTCCAGGTCCACCATATCCTAGACCCCCTCCATGAAAATTTGAGTCATATTTGGGGTAGTCAGGGCTTTTCTTTTCATACTTGATCTGGTGCACCTAGAGATCCCTGCTTCCTCATCCTCGTCTTTCTCCTTATCAAGATCAAAAATCAACGCTCTTTTCTGGGTTTTCTCCAATCTTTCAGTCATGGCTTTGATGATTAAAGAGTTATGTTTAGCAATTCTGCAATTCTGATCAGCAATTTTTTTCATGGTTCCTTTAATTTTATCAAGATCATTTTCAACAGTGTTGTTCTTTTGTATGTTATCCTTCACTAAGGTATTCTTCTCCACTTTGAGCAGAATTAGCCCCGCAACATTAGCTTCAATTTCCCCCAACTTACTATGAAGAGACATATTTTTGGTCTTCAACTCACTGATTTCATAAAATAACCATTTGGTAGAATTAAATTGGTCCTCAGAACATCTCTTGGCAGTTCCAACGAAGTCAAAAGGGGGGTCACTATCAGAATTGACCCCAAAATTAATCGACTCAGCATCTCTGGGAGGGCTACAGTTCTCCTGTTGAATATTCTGAGAGAAGTGGGGATCCTCAAGACTGACCTCGGCCGCTTTAGCAGAAGCAACAGGAGAGTCATCAGGGTAGGAAACTAACTTGTTAGCTGGAGAACTAAAGCTCGCCAATTTAGCATTAGGGTTTGTGTGGCCAGGGGCAGGAACAGAGCAGGCACCAAAAGGCTGGGGGGTCGGCTAGAGGCAGAAGGGGGGGCAGGGGAAGCGAGGAGAGCTTGACACGGACGGAAGAAACTTTAGTCTTATATATACTAGGCTCAGTATCGTCCTCATCATGCTCCAAATGGGCTATAGGGTTTGATAAGGCAGGCATATTCTGAAAGTTCTCATAGATGAGCCTTAAAAGACCCGTGTAAAGAATCGGGTATCTTTTAGGGCTCCTACTGTGGTCAGAAAAGCTATTTCTCAGGGAACAGAGCAAGAAGAAAGGGATGGAAACACACACCTTATGTTGGAAGTGATTGAGCAGCACGAAGTGATATCCATAAACCCTAGTGAAGCGGCCATCAAGAGTGATGTACTCCATGATAACCCTTAGCACTTTTCTCCATAAAGCTTTTATGGTGTCTGCTTCATAGTAACTATTCATCATCTTGACAAGTTTTTGCTTCTCTGTTTCGGTCTTAGGGAACCTCATCACAGCTTCATCAGAGAATTTCCTGTCTCTAAAAAATTTATGCTCTTCAATCGGGATACCAGTCACCTCCGCTATCAAATCTTCATCAATCTAAACTTTCCTCCCAAAGAGGAGAACCTCCCCATTATTCCAATTTTTCTCAAAGAAATTAGTAATCTCCTCCTGAGGGCCATGGAGTTTCTCAATGAACTGAAGTAAGCCACCCCTTCTTATTTTGCTTCATACTTTAGTGTTCTTGGTGTGTGACTCGAAACTGGTAGGTTCAACCCTCTTCCGTTCCCCGCCCATATTTGAGATCTCGATGTGAATACTGTTGCAAATGGAGAACCTATTCCAGATAGTTCATTTGCTTCGCAGGACCCACAAAGCGTGCCAAGGTAAATCATTTCTCTATCGGATACTCACGGCCCCATATTGTCTACTTATTTTGTCAGTCATGACTCATACCTTCCTCATTATTACAAGAAGCCACCACTTTTCCATTCACCGCATCGAGCGCCATTAAAGCTTGAACATCAGAATGGAGGTCAATCCTTTTGTGCCATGTGAGGATTTTATCACTCTTAACTCCCTCATTGGCAAAAAAATCTGCAACAGCATTCGCCTCACGGTAAGCATGAGTGATTTTTATTCTCTCGAACTTACTAAGTAAAACCTTAGCATCTTCAATCCAGTTTTTAATCAACCATGCGGGCTGGGACCTACCACAAAGGCTATCTATTATATTTTTTGAATCACCTTCAAGCCATAAATTTTTACATTTAATTTCCACTACAAGGTTGATTATGTAATAAGCACCTACTGCTTCCGCCACGTGATTAGTTTGGACCCCCAAAGGGGTGGCAACGACTCCCATAAAGTTACCTGTCGAGTCCCTTAGGACCCCACCACACCCAGCCTTCCCTCGATTTCCTTTGGCCGTGCCATCGAAGTTGGCTTTGGCCCAGCCATCCATAGGAAAACTCCAGCAAACTCCCTCCCTGGACTTTTTGGTTGTATTAGGAACATTGGAAATATCCCATTTAATTATCCATTCCCTAGCAATTAGGATGTCATAAGGAGAGCAAACCATAGCCTCAAACTTGTCCTACCTGAAGGGAACAACAGAGAAGCTTTCTTTAAGCATCCTAAGAATTCTTTCAAACACAATTTCCTCCGACGACTCCTTATCCCTGAAGATCCTGTTATTTCTCTCTTTCCAAATTCCCCAAGTCACATGGGGGGACGAGAAAGCCCAAAGTTTTTTAATAAAGGGGTTGAGAGAAGGGGCTTTCCATTGAACAAAAAAATATTCAACCGACTCCAAGGGGATCCAAGAAAAATGCCAGTATTTCAGAAGCTTGTCTCAAACCAGAGAGGAGAAAGGATAGTGGATAAAGAGGTGGTTAACTAATTCAGCATCGCTTTTACAGAGGTAGCATCTATTGGGGAGCAGAACACCTCTTTTGCAAAGATTATCCACAGTTAGCACTTTATTTTGCAGCAAGGACCAAAAAAAGATGTTAACCTTAGGTAAGAGATGCTTAGTCCAAGCATGTGACCACAGAGGGGGAGGATTAAGAGCATGTGAATGTTGGACAAAAGAAGACAAGACAGAAAATCACCCAGAAGGCTCATACTTCCAGATAAGACTGTCCTCCTGATTCAGGCATAGTCTGACAGCATTCAAAGAGGAGTAAACAGAGACCAAAATAGGGTTTATCAAGGGGAGATTGATCCACTTACCATCCTGCCAGTAATCTTTAACAAAGAGGCCAAAAGTATCTTTGCAAAACTCAGCCCATCTACTAAGATTCCCATCCTGAGACAGAGGTTCATTGTGCAGCCAACAATCATCCCAAAATCTGATCTGGTTACCATTGCGAACCTGCCATTTCAATCCCAATTTCACAACCTTTATCCCATCAATCATATAGTTCCAGCAACTTGATCCTTTCGGGAGATAAGGATTCTCAATAAGATCCTTGAGGGAATTATTATTCTGCAAATACTTACTTTTAATTATTTCACTCCATTCCCCAGAGGAGAAGAATAGTCTCTATATCTGTTTAGCTAGGAGTGACTTGTTCAGCAGTCTGATTTTTCTTAGCCCAAGGCCTCCATCCTTTTTAGATCTGCAAACGAAGTGCCAACCAACAAGAGGCATTCATTTTCTTTCTTCAACTCCCGACCAAAGGAATCTCTTTTGAATCTTTTCAATGGTTTCAGCATATTTGGTTGGGATTTTGAAAAGACTAAGAGCATAGATAGGGAGATTCTACAGGGAGGCTTTAAGAAGCTGGAGTTTTTTGGCTTGGCTTAGGCGAGCTCCTTTCCAGCCATAAAGTTTTTCCCAAACCTATCAACTAGAGAGATCCAGAAAGAATCTAGAGGTTTTAAGCATAGAGGTAATCCCAGATAAGTAGCAGGAAGGGACTCTACCTTGCAACCAAGAATTCCAGCTATCTTCCTTTGTCTGTGCAAAGGTGTGTTAAAGAAATACAACAAGCTTTTTTTCTTATTTATCACCTGACCAGAAGCTCCTCCATAGGTATCCAAAAGTTTCTTCATCTCTTTAGCTTCCGAGATAGCAGATCTAACCATCAGCAAAGTGTCATCCACGAACTGTTGGTGAGAGCAAATCAAATTGCTCGAAGACAGTTTGAGCCCCACAATAAATCTTTGAGCAACCAATTTACTCATATTCCTACCAAAACTCTCATCCATAATCATGAAGAGGATAGGAGAAATGGGATCTCCCTGTCTTAACCCTCTAAAACTATGGAAAAAGGTGGAAGGGGTCCCATTAATCAGAACCGCCACTGAAGCAGAAGTAATGAGTTGTTCAATCAGCTGCAACACCCTTTCATTGAACCCAAAAAAATTTAAGATCTTAAACAGAAAGTTCCAGTTCACCCTGTCATAAACCTTCGAGATGTCAAGCTTTAGAAGAAATCCTTCTGATTTAGAAACCGAGAGGGAGTGAATATTCTCATGAGCATGGACAATGGAGTCAGGAATTTGTCTTCCAGGCACAAAACCATTCTCTTGAGGAGCAATAATAGTGGGCTGAATGAGAAGCAGCCTAGAGGTAAGAACCTTCGAAATAATTTTATAGAAGGAGTTACAGAGGCTGATAGGTTTGAAACCTTCAAAATCCTACACTCCAGGTTTTTGGGGGATAAGAACCAAGAAAGTGGCATTTAACTCCTTCAAAAGGTTTCTAGAACGGAAGGACTCTTTCACCGCCTTCTCAACATCCTCCCCAACAATGTCTCAGAACCAATGGAAAAAAAAGTAAAGGGAAGCCATCAGGACCAGGCGCTTTGCTTCCTTCAAAAGAGAAAAAAACTTTTTTAATTTTCTCGCTAGTGGGTTTAGCAGTCAGCATTTCATTGTCTCTAGAGTTAACAATCCTGGGGATAGCCTCCAATAATTGATTTTGATCCTCCAATTTAATTCCCTCTTTCTCAGACAAAAGGTTCTTAAAGAATAGGACAGCCTCTCTTTTGATGTCCTCTTCCTCCTCATAATTTCTGCCACTAACAATAATCGCAGAGATTTTATTAGCTGCTCTGTGTTTAGAAGCTAAAAGATGAAAGTATCTGGTGTTTTTGTCTCCAACCTTTAACCAAAGAGCTCTGGACCTTTGTCTCCAAAATTCCTCTTCTTTAGCAATTATCTCATGAAGTTTTGTGAGAATCTTATTTTCCTTTTCCTTAGTTTCATTCAGGTAGCCTTCCTTCTGAATTTTGTTTTGGATTTCAGAAAGCCTAAACTGAAGATCAGATTTGATTTGAAAGATGTTGCCAAAAGACTCTTTTTTCCACTTTTTGAGATTCATTTTAACTTCTCTTAATTTTTTGGTGATTCTAAATAAGGCAGTGCCCTTTATATTAATATTCCACCATTTCCTTATTTCCTCTCGGAGGAAAGGATGGGAAAGCCACATCTTCTCAAAATGAAAAGGAGTATTCCTCTTAATCTTTAAGTGGTCAGCAACAAAACTAATAGGACAATGGTCAGATCCAATCCTAGGGAGGGTTTTCAAAGAACAGCAATAATTTAAGAGCCAAATATCAGAAACAAGGGCTCTATCAAGTCTCATCTAGATCAGATCAGACATAACTCTTCGATTCGACCACGTGTAAGAGCTCCCTTGCAAGTCCAGGTCAATCAAGGCCTGATTGTTGATGAATTCAAAAAGATCCTCTTTGCTTTCTTCATTGATCTGAGAACTACCAAACTTCTCACCCTGAAGGAGAGGGGAATTAAAATCTCCCATGACAATCCAAGGGTCATTTTGAAAGATATTCTGAAAAGTAGCCAGCTCTTTCCAAAAAACCTTCTGAGCTTTTTTGCAGTTAGGAGCATAAATATTAGATTGGATCCAGCTGAAGTTGTCCCTTAAATATGAGTAAATCTAGTGGCAACATGATTAGGACGAGAAAAAAGTGGGTCACCTCTTATGATCTTACAGTTCCAAAAAGTCGCAACCCCACCAGAGGCACCAACAGAATCACTTCCCTGAATAGAATAGTGCTGGAACAAAGAAATCTTTTCCACCTTTTCACTTAACATTTTAGTTTCCTGAATGAGGAGAATATCAGGCTTTTGGTCCCAAGAAAAATTGTGTAAAATATCCTGCTTGTGGGGGTTATTTAGTCCCCTTATATTCCAGGACAATAACTTCATGATGATTTAGGAGAGAGGAGGATCTCAGGGATGGTTTTCTGGCAGCCATCCACAATATCTTGAAAGCTAATGTGCTCTCTTATCCAATTTTTAGGTCTTCTTCCTTTGGCCAAAGAAATTGCCCCACAGTCTACTTTTTCTCTCGATCTTGTTGAGATCCCGCAAGGGGTGATTTTTATTTTCCCTTTTTTCTTCTTTTTCTTGGATACCACCTCTTCTCTATCTGTATCCTCTTGACTATCTGATTCTTTACTAGATTCCCATTCTTTTTCAGAGAATAATTTATGTTCCCAGGGGAGAGTATCCATGAGCCCATTCACACAAGGCGAGGAGCTACTTCTTTCAAGAGAGCTTACCTAGCTAGGGTCTGAATAAGTGTCTTTAACGACTTCAATAGGAGCCACATCCGAGCTGGATTCAACTACTAGGTTATTTTTCCGAAGCAGGGACATGATCAAAGGAATCCCTACCTCTAGAGAAAGACCCTGAATTGGAATATCGTCCAACCCTGGCGTCACGGGGTCCTGACCAAAGGGGCTCATTACTAGGGCAAGAGAATCTTCCTCCTTGCTTGGGGCTAAGTTCCCAACATCACATTCCACACTTTCCTCTTTGTCCTGAGAGTCAGAGTTAATCTCCGGTATCAAAACTTGGGGGATCTGGAAGGTGGAGCCTTCTTTTCCAACATCATCTAAAATATTATCAAGAGAATCATCTACCTTTCCCAGGGCTAAGTTCCCACCATCACATTCCACCCTTTCCTCTTTGTCCTGAGAATTAGGGTTAAACTCTATTACTAAACCTTGGGGGATCTGGAAGGTGGAGCCTTCATTTCTAGCATCACCCAAAATATTATCAGGAGAATCTGCTTGCTTTCTCACTAACGCCATTGCTAATTTTTCCTCCTACTTCTTTTTCCATACCACTTTTGAGGCCCTTTTAGGGTCTTCCATTTCTTTTACTGCCTTAAGGGGGCATTGCTTAGCCCAATGGCTAGATTTTCTGTAGTTGAAGCAGGCAAAAGGGATGGTCTCAAACTCAATAGCCTGCGACCAAGAGCCAAGTTTCGAATGGATCTCCACAAAGGAGGGGAGATTCGCTTCCTGAGAGACACCCACACATATTCTGGAAACACCAGTCTTTTTCTTGCTATTGTCATTGGATCAATCGATAGTAGCTCCCCAAAGGAGCTAGCTATCCCCATAAAAACATCCTCGTTCCAGTATTCTAAAGGAAGACCATGAAGCCTGGCCCATACCGGAACAGTCTCAAAGATGGAATTCGTTAGATCTAAATTTGAAGACCATTTCTTAAGTGCAAAAGTTGATTTCCCAATAACCCATGGTCCTCCACTTCTAACTGCCTTAATGTCTTCTCTGTTTGAGAACTCAAAAGAAAAGAAGCCTTTTGGGAGAGCTACAACAGAGACACTACCATTTGTTCTCCATTTCTTTCTAACAAAATCCCTGACAACCTCTATATTTGGCCTTTGGCCCATAAATTTGCCAACTACGGAACTATCCATTAGAGCTATATTATGATCAATGATCTCGTCTGGAATAGAAATTGTAAATTTTCCAACCGTAGGGCAAGAAATGTTGCGCACAAGGGGAAAATTTGACTTACCATTAGGTTTAACCCCAAACAGAGAGGCCCACTTCTTACGATGCCCTCCATTCGTGTCTCCAGACCCCACCACACCTTTGAGGTTATCTTTAGGGCAACCGCTGGCTGGCATCTCAGAGGAAGGAACCAGAATATCCTTCCCACCTAGGTCATCCACAAACTCTTTTGGGGAATCCTCCCATTCCGGATCCTCCACGCTTTTCTTCTTACTCGAGGCAGACTCGTGACTTGCCTGGGCCTGGGGGGAAATAATTTGTTAGCCTTGTCCTTGTAATGTAATTTTCTTGGTCTCTTAACTATGTAATTCATTTTTTGCTCATTATATTTGAGATTGAGAAACCAATAACTTGGTTATTGGTTGACTTACATTTTCATTATTAGTCCCTTTCCATTTTTCTTGTATGTGTGTATCGTGTTCCCTTGTATCGAATGTTTGATGTTTTCTCCCTCTTTGTACACTTCCTCTATTTTTACCTCTATTCTTCTATATGTCGTGTATTGTCTTTTTCATTTTTTCTTTTTCTTTTTATGTTTGGAGATGACACAAAGCATTGAGATGCCCTATATCTCTTCCATGTTATCTTGAAAGATCCTTTTTCGTTTTGTTTTTTTCTTTTGTGTTTCCCTTTTGGTGATGACACAAGGCATTGCGACCAAAATGTCTCCTTCATGTTAACCCAAAAGCTTTTCCTTTTCTTTCGCGTTTTCATTTTCTTTTCGCTTGTGTCTTCCTTTTGGGGATGATGCAAGGTATTGAGACCGAAATGTCTCCTTCATGTTGACCCAAAAGCTTTTTATTTTCTTTTTTCTTTTCATTTTTTTTTTGCTTGTGTTTTCCTTTTTAGGGATGATGCAAGGCATTGAGACTACAATGTCTCTTCCATGTTGACCCAAAAAAAATCTTCTTTTTCTTTTGCTTTCACTCTCTTTGTGTCATTCTTCCAGTTCTATGTGCCTTGAGGAATAGTGACAATTTTGAGCTCCTTAATAAAAACATTGCAGCAATGAACATACTAACCCAAAATCCATAGACCCCTTATGTGTTTGGTGTGGGAAAATCCTCCCTTTCTTTTGTTTTCTTGTTCGTTTACATGACACAACCTTGTTTGGAAACATATGACTTGGCATAGGGGCTTTCCAAGTTGGCTCTCATGCCTTGTTTCTTTTTGCATTTTTCCTTCGCTACTTTAAAGTAATTGCTCACAAAACAGTGTGTAGAAATTCCTTTAAAATGGAGGGCATACATTACCATAATTTCATTTACATTCTTAGTTCTTAGTGCAGCCTTGTCATTTCATATGATGCATTTGACACTTTGTGGATGACATTGGGTGTGATTTCCTTCATAAGTGTGATCTATCTTAGCATATTAAATTCCTCTCAGTGGCCTAATGCGATGCACTACATCCCCTAAGTTTTGAATATTTTATTCTTTGATTTCTCCTCTCTTGGAGACATTAGACAAAATGTTCCCTAAGTAATAGACCTTGCATGAAATTAACAAGATTCCTTTGAACATCTTTTCCATTTTACATTTTTTTCATTTTACACTTTGCACTTTTTTCCACCTTGCATAATGAAACTTGCATGCCTATGGTACCTTGTTTTTTGTTCATGAGTTCTAAGCATACAAAGCTTTACTTATCTCATGATGTATGAACCAAAATTTTCCTTTTTGGTGCCTTATTAAAGTTATCAGGAGGTACAACTTTAATTTGGTTGAGCGGGAAGCCCATTCAATGACACGACTTTACCCATAGCCACATTTATGATTGTGAATGCTTACCAACCAGCGTATGTATCTTACATTTTGGGCCTTCTCACCTAATGGACTGCCATGATTTTTTTCACCCTAGAGTGATTATGCCTTCTCTTTTAAAAATAAATAGCCTAGATCTAATCCACAACTAGTTGGATAGACGATCGAAGCTTCATTCTATCCATTCATTCCGACACTTTTACAGTTCCTTTGTTCTTATGTCTAGTTTGCCATGGGATTTTCATCTTGGGGGCTTGATCATCCATCTTGATTATTTCCATTCCATCTTGCTAGCATAAGTGTATTTGAACCCTCCTCTCGATATGCATGGCTACTTTAGTGTGAGTTTGAAGCAAGCTCATCCTCTCACTAAAGTGGGGGCTAAATGCATAGTAGAAAAATTTCCCCGTCATTTTCATGGTCTTTTAGGCCTTTCTTCATGATTCTTGATCTATTTTTCTTTACTTTATTGATGTAATGTGGCTTGAACATTCACATCAGGTCCTTAAAATTCAAATAATGACGTCTTGTGAAGGTGTTGTGAAGTGTTGTAAAACATTTCTACACTTTTCTATACTCTATTAATTGGAATTCACCTAAAAATAACCTTTTCATCACTTATTAAGTCCTATTAAGTGTTGTAAAGTCTTGTAACAAGATTTCATGCTTTTCTAGGCATAATTTCACTATTTACACCTTTCTTATGCTTTATTTGACCCCTTTAAGCCCTTATAAGGCATAATTGAGTGTATTTTTTAATGTAAACCTAACAAACAACATTAAATATGACTTAATTCCCAACACCCACTTTCAAGTCCAAGGTGGGACCCATTCACCATGGGTGGCGAATAAGTCCCTCTTGGCTCTAAGTTCAAAATATTTCAAATTTTCTTTCGGGTTTTTATTAAAAATTACTTGATGTCGACCTGTGATGAGGTATCATCGAGTTACTAAGGCACAAGTGTGTATAAATAAGTGTTTTTTCCTCATTTTATATCCCCTACAATCTCCTAACTCATTCAAGCATTCAATTAGCATTTGAGCACTTTGTATCCTATAATTATGCATCAATCAAGCATTTAAGAGTAGCCATTATTGTATCTTCAAATTTTCTTCAATAAGGGTCTGGTAGGTTGATAGCATTTGCATGTTATTTTTTATCATTCTCCTTCATTTCATCATTTCATTAAGGGTTTGATTACCAAAGTGGGATTTGACCAAGGAAAATCCCTATAACCTAACCCTTAACCATTTTCCCCTTTTGCATGTGTGTTTGCAGACTTTTGTATGCAAATTTCACAAGCAATTAGGTGTTGAAAGATGGTCATCAAGTCAACGAGGTGCTTGAATTTAAATCAACCTCATTTCAAGCTTGGAGAAGATATTCTGTTTATTTTCTACAGAATTAACTTTGTTAACCTGATAAGCAAACAACCTTAGATTTGGTGTTGCAAAATTGTGCCCTTATTTCACAAAATATTTGGAGGACCAATTCACCATAAGTGGCAAATGAGTCCCACCTTAAGGCTGGAAATCCAAATTTTGTTAGATTCTAGATCCCAACACTCAGAAACTAGTTTCTGACAGTTTTCATTAGAAGCAATGCTGATTTTGCATCAATGGCGAATGAGTCCCACTGGTGATTTTTAGTGATCTCAATCTTCATTTAGAAGATTCAAGATTCTCCATTCTCTGCCTAGGTGCACTCTGATTCAATTTTCTTCTATTCAGTTTTGTATTTGTTCATTCTTAGTTCATGTTTTCATATCACATTATGTTTTCCAATATTGCATAATTCTTAGGTTTTACATTCATAATCAATCAAATAGATCATCTAATTGTACTTATATCATTCCATTTAGTTCAAATAATGTCATACATTGCATAATTTGAGTGAATATAACTAGATCTTTTGTGTGGGGTTTATCTCTCTACTTTTAGGTGAAACATCCTAAGAGCGCAAGAGTAACCTATAAGCCCTACCCAAAAATATATGGTTCAATAGCATTCAACCCTCATTGTATTATCTCTCTTTTGCTAACTTGAGCTTCCATACTTTTTTAAAGAACTCTCAACCTTTGAGGACTCTTGTTTTCCTTGAAGATTCTTGAGGTTCATTATTGTAGCTTTTTCTTATTAAGTAATTAATATAGCATATCTATTGCATGTAAGGTTTCTTTACTCACTATTTGATCTTGTGGCTTGTGTTTCTCACAAGTCTAACGTAGATTTCTCCCACTAATTGTAAATGTGTACAACTCATTCTAAATGATTACATTTTTTTATTTAAATGAAATATATTGTTCCTCTTTTAAGATTTTTATTATTAGTGACTTTTTTGAAGATTTCATTTCTAAGTGCTTCAAATTTTAAGGTCAAAATGTGTCAAATTCTGAAAAAAGCTCAAAAAATGGAAGTGTTTTTGCTGTTTTTTAGAATTTGTCACACTTGGATTGAAAATTTGAGGCAGATTATAGAAATTAATCTTAAAAATATTTGGAATCAGTAATATGAAATTTAAAATTTTGAATTTTGAGTTTCTAAATATGTAAATTATTCAAATACCCAGATTATAGAAATTAAATTTTTATATGGATCTATAAAACCCACTTTTTAAAAGTCCATGTTTTTTAACCATACCAAGCACATGTACATACACCAATTTTTGACCCAAATAAAAGTATTTTGATAATTCCTTCTGGGAAAATAGAGATAACAACATGAATATTGATGTGGAATTTTTTTTGTAATTTTTTGTTGAATATTTTTTTTTCATTGTTTTTTATTGGCCTTAATTGTTGTTTTAAAAATCAACGTGTACGGATAGCATAATTGGACCTAAACTAAATATTTTTTGAATCTTTCTTTTTTATTGTGTGAAGGTAATCTGAATTTTGATGCCATATAATTTTTTTACAAAACTTAACCACAAAAATTTATTAAAAAAAAGCATTTCGAAGTTTAAGGACTAGTTTGCTTAGAAATTAATTAATAAATAACAAACATAATCCAATATTAATAAAAAATATATATTTGGAAAGTAGACATCATGTTATCTAATAGGTTTTAATTTTATAGATTGATTCAGAAAAAAAAGTCCATCAACCATATTGCCAAAGTTGGACATTCTTCTTCAATTTGCCTTAGTTTTTTAGTTGCAGGTCAAAGACTAAGGATAGAATTTCCTAGCCTTTCCCAAGCCTAAAACCAAGGCTGCATGTGGGTTGGGAAATCAAATTTTAAATAATGTGTACGTGTTACTAAAACGTGTACCCATTATTAAAACAAAACGCGTACGCGTTTCATAAGGCATACGTGTTATCTAATTACCCATTCGGTAAAGGTAATGCGTATGTGTTATATAACGCGTACGCGTTCCTAGAACAAAACGTGTGCGTGTTTCATAATGCATATGCATTTTTGATATATCCGTTTTTTCCTAATTTAAAGTAAATACTGATAAAACACATTTTTTCTGCAACATTCTTTTTCTGCAGTATGAACCGAAAGCGCTATTTTCTACATTTTTTATTATAAAGTTGTCTTGTATAGGGCATATTCTATTCAATTTGTTGGAAGAGACAAAGTGTAAGTTGAATTTTCTGAAGTGGAATAAAGTACAAGAATTTTTTACAAGAATATTTGAAAAAAGAGAATTTTTGGATGCATTCATCATATTTTTGTACTTCATAGTCTAAAGAAAAAAACATCTTCATACTACATAGTTTTATTTGAATATTTGAAGGAGATAGAAATTTGAAAAATAGGTTGTATTTGAATCATTCTTTTTGTCATCAAAGAGGGTTTGGTTACCATGGGTGATAAGAAAAGACAGAAAAATATGTAGAAAGTTAATGACACCCAATGAAATTCAAGCAAATAGAGATATGGAGGAAAAAAGACAAAGGGATAGAAGAGAAGATTCGTCAAATAAAAAATTTGCAAGCATCTAGTTCCAAGAATGTTGAAGAGGAAGCCATGAATGATGAAATGAATGTAAATGATATAAATTTGGAGATGGTGAATATGGAAGAAAATGCAATTATGGAGACAAACCCGACTATGCCTTCAACTTCAACTTTGAATGATGTGGAAATAGTGCCTAAAACAACTTCGAGTATGTCTTCAAATCCACCACTCAATGATTTGGAAAATACACTTATTCATACAATCCATCCAGGTATGTGTTCAAACCCAAGTTTTGATAATAGTGATATTGCTTGTTTAGATGAAGCTGGATACACCATTGATGATATCAATAATTCTAGGGTTGAAATAATGCAAAAACAAAAACATGATGAAATTATATCTTATGAGAATGCAAATGAGGATGAAATTATATCTTATGAGAATGCAAATGAGAATGAAATTCCTCATATTGATGAAAATGTGAATGAAATCACTTTTACATTTCAAAATGAAAACGAAACCCCTTGTGTGAATGAAAATGAAACCCCTTGTATGGATGAACCTGAAAATGTTTTTTTTACAATTGAAAGATATGTGCTAGATAAACTTTGTGGTAAGTTTTCTTGGAGACAAATTATAAATTATGGAAATAGAATATATAAAATGTTTTTTTATAGAAAGAAATTAGGATTCCAATGTCAACTCATACCAATGCAATTGATGATAATATCAAAAATTAGAATAGTGATGAAAAATTTAGGTGTTTTGTAAAACCAGAAAAGAAAGATGATTCAGTAGAACAAGTCATATCTAGTGTTGCCAATGCTATTGATTTTATAGGTAAGAAAATTTGATCAAAAGATAAGAATGTGGCTCGTCTTTCAATAGCAACTACTCTAGTTGATAAAGCAGCTTCAAATAAAAGAATGTTAAGTAAGATTAGTAAATGTATAAAAGTAAATCCTAGAACTTTGATAAAAGCTGCTAAAAGAAGAGAAAGTATTGAAAAGGATCCAATTAATCAATGTTGGAGTTTTAGTGGTAGACTTCCAAGATTAGACATGAAATTAACTAATGAAATTAAATCTTTAATCAAAATTTTTTGGCATGATAATACAAGAGTATCACCTAACATTAGAGATGTCTTAAAATTAAGGGTGGGTTCAAAAATTCATGAACCTCATCCAAAGCATCTCTTAGATATGACTCAAACTAAATTATATAAAAAAAAAAGAGATACTTCAATCTTACCATTGAATATTAATATAAGTCAAATATCATTTGGAAAGTGTGAACCCTGGTATGTTAGAATTAATAAGCAACAAATTTCTTGTTGTTGTAAGACCCATGTACAATTTCATTATTATTATTATAGTTTTCAATATATATGATGCACTTTGCATGCTAGCCAAATTATGTAGGACATTTGTGGTATTCATATGTCACCTGAAAGAATCAAAGATTTTATTTCAAGTTTGTTTTGTGAACCCTCTAACGGAAACTTATTTTATTTAAAAACATGTATTTCTAGAGAATGCGATAGATGTGGTAACTTTTCATTATTAGGAGAATGTATACTTTGAATGATGGAAAAATTGGAAAACGTTGTGAGCTAATTGTGGAAAAATTTAGTGTGCATGCATTTATTAATTAATTTAAAGATAAGATTGTACCTAAATATGTTCAACACTATTAGTATGCTCATTGGCTTGATAATCAATTTCATTTATGTAAAAACTCATTCCCAATTGGAACTATACTATCAGTTGTTGATTTTGTTGAAAATTATACTCTTGCTCCACAAGAAGAAATTCAATCACAGTATTATAATTCACTCCAAGTAGCTATATTTGTTCACATTGTTTATAGACATGCAAATGATAGTATAGAAGATAATATAAATTTTTTGAGAGAGTACCATTTTTATGTAAGTGATAATAGATTACATTCATATCAGTTTGTTCAATATTGTTTTGATATATTTTATTAAAATTTAAAAGAGAGAGGAATTCAAATGCTAGAACATCTCATATGGTCGGATAATTGCACGGGTCAATTCAGAAATGCTAGAATATTTTATTGGTTATGTAGACTTCATAAACAAAATAATATCCAGCACATATGGAGTTTTTTTGAAATTGATCATGGTAAGGGAGAACATGATGGAGCAGGTGCATGTGTGAAAAGAGCTCTTGCTAAAGAGCAACTAAAATTTGAAGATGCTACAAAATTTAGAGATGCACGTGCAATTGTAGATTGGTGCAATACCAAATTATCTACAAGAACAAGTGAGAGCTCAATAATTCGATGCTTCTTTTAGTTAGTTGAAGAAAATGAT
>VDFB02058242.1:212740585-212776173 GCA_007258455.2 Sequoia sempervirens
GTGGTGTAAGATGTTCAATTAAAGAGGTATCTGCCATGATGGTCAAGATTTTTAAAATGACGTGTGAGAAATATTTATTATTCTCTAATGTATATAGACATTGAAAGTGAAAAATATACCCCCCACAACAAGAAAAACAAACCTTAATGCAACTTTGAGAGCGTAGGATATTAAAAAAACAAAAAATCACATCAAATAAATTTTTGAGTACTTAGTGATTTTTTTTGGAAAAATGGACTACATATCTATGTAGAGAAATGAAACACATTTTCATTCACAAAAAATGGAGTTTGTATGCCCAAGTTATGGCCCCCAAAGTGCAAATAGGAAGATCTAACTTCAATGGCCTATAGAAAATTCTTAGAGAAATTTAGAAAAAAAAATTGTACCATTGGAATGGGCTCAAAACTAGCTTTCCAATTGTATATTATTTGCAAAAAATAGATAAGCGAGGAAAAAGTTATACCAAATTCCATAAAAATTGTCCAATCTACCTTATAGGCCAACTTGAGGTCTAAAAGTTTTTAGGAGCCTAGTCGCCATGGCACAAGGGTCGTAGTAGGGCCCTTGGTCACTCACATGACCACATGCTAGCTCTAAGGAGCACGTTGGGCCTAGGTGTAGAAGGCTTGGTCCCTCATATGACTAGTGTGGGGGCTAGTGGAGCCCTCGGGGGCTACGACGAAGGTGCTTGGGCATTAATGAGATCACATCCTTGGCTATGGGGGCTTAACCTAGTGATGGATGGAATTGTGGCAATCACTGCTCTAGGTGGTTTGTTGACATATCACCTTAATATGCACTCCATACCTAGTGGAGCAGGCTTTTTTGTATATATATATATTGAAAAACTCATATTTGGGTCGTATAGTTCCCTGTGACATTTTTTTTGCCTCTTGGACTCCTAAGACCAAAATTGGATGAGTTTTATATCAAAATTCATTTTTTTGGCCTCTTGAGTGCAATGGTGAGGTCATTTTCACTCCAAATTCCACCAAAAAAATGACCAAATCCAAAATTTTCAAAAAAAGAGATGAAGATCCTAAATTTGCTCCTGTAACCCTAGTTGAGAAAAAATCCTAAAAAATGAAGAAGGGTTCACTAAATCCACGCTTTGATACCATGTTAGATTTGTGAAAAACATGCACAAAACAAGATCAAATGACAAATGAGAACACCTTATCAACATGAAAGTTGCAAACAATGATATGCTATTTCCTCAAAAAGAAAGAACTTACATAATGATATAATACAATGAAGGAGAGTGCTTATAAGAGAAAACCCTAAATGATAAAGGGATTAGATCATGACAATTGTTGTCATCCTATGTGATGAGACACAATGATCTAATAATACCTCAAACTAAAAGAAAAAATCACTCCTAAGTTTAACTTAAGTGCATAAAGTAAAATTAGCCTAATAATCAATTAAAAAAAAAAAATTATTAGCTAATAAATGATTACTCTAATAATTTCAAACCCAGTTTCTTAGTTTCGTTTCTATTTCTAAAATAAGAAGTCCTCCTATGTGAGAGGGAGTGATTAGACAAGTATAGTACCAGTTATTGAAAATCAACAAATATACGAGATCAGAGGTAGATATATATATATTATCTTTAATCCAACATATTTAGGAATATAGATTTCTACATTCATATAATATATTTAAGTAGATAATCTAATATACAATTTTCTATCACATGGGTTTATTTAATTATTTCAATATTATGAATCACACGAGCACTCATTTAGTTAGTAGTCAGTAAAGGATAAGAGAAGGATGCAGTTAATCCAACCAAGGGCTCACATGAGGTGGACTACAATTGAACCTTTATCCTATTACTTTATATTTTGATAATCATAGTTAGATTTGTTTTTTACAATAACATTATTATAGCCAATAGGTCAATTTAGTTAACTTGCAACATTTACAATGAACATATAGAAATTGTTGTATAACTATTGATTAATTAAGGAGTATGTATAAGAGATTTCTTGTTTAAGGGTAACATCTATTTTCTTGTTTTGCGAACATTAGAGTTTTCTTACTATACACAAATTTAGGATATCAATCCATAGAGATCTATTGTCGTACATACAATGCTGACACCATATCAAGAAGATATATCCCTGGGTTGATAGATAAATGTAGTACATCATAAATCAATAAGTTGTTTGATATTAAATAAGAGTATCCATTGAGTTGTATGCAAGCCTTAGCTACATCAGGCTCATTGGGAATGAATGGTACTCATCAAATATCTCAAGGTTTATAAGATTTTGTTAACTATGTAGCATACATAAGGCTAATAATAGATAAATAGGATTGGACTGACCATTATTGATGCCTACAAGGACATGAGAGTGTGAGTATGGACTTCATAAGTGGATTGCCAAAAATAAAGTGTGGTAATGATTACCTTTTTGTTATTATAGATTATTTTTCTAAAACATGTATTTTGGTTGCTTGTAAGAAAAACTAGAAGTGATACAACTAAGTTGTTTATTAGAAATGTATGGATTTATTTTGGTATCTATAAGAGAATTATTTTAGATCATGGCAAAATGTTTCAATGAAGAATTTATTTTGGTACATATTATAGAGTAAGATAGAAACATAACTTAAATGGTCTATGCCATACCATCCTCAAATAAATGGGCAAACACATGGTTAACCAAATGTTGGTACAACTAATCAAAAGGTATAATTAAAGGTATCTAAGAGGTTTTGATGAAGATTTGGCTTACATTTGACACTCTTACAATATGAGATTCATTATTTAACTAATTTTCCCCCTTTCAAAGAATATTTTAGTTATTTATTTTCTAGCCTATTTGATGTTTACCTTGTATAGTCAATGGATAGACAAGAAAGAGTGGATGTTGAGGTAGATATGGAAACAAAGTTCATAGGCAAGGTGAGACAAATTCATCTTTGAGTTCATGCCACTGTAATTGGCATAAAGTTGAGCATAAATTTTAAGTGGGTGACAAGATTTAGATGTATCTTGGCAAGGAAAGACTGCAATACATGAAAGAAAAACTCAAATGCCTAAGGTACGACCAATTCTAGGTCATGAAATAGGTAGGAAGCAATGCTTTAAAATTGGATTTGTTTGAGTATATAAATATATTTTTCATAATCAATGTTGATTAGTTGAGATTGTTAAAACCTTCATTGCTTGGTAGAGAGGATGATGTTGTGATGCCTATTTTGGAAGACTTTGCACTTGAAGAAGAAGGTAAACTAGAGCATGATATTATCCTTGAAAAGAATATGCAACATACCTAATGAGGTAAACATGAGGTATGGTTGATCATAAGGAAAAAAACAAATGCTAAGTAAATCAAAATATGTTCATAAAGGTGAAGTGGGAAATAAATTCCCACATGTGATTAGTTCCTATGCTTTTGGGGACCAAGAGCCTCTTAGTAGGGGAGTTATGGTTTGTGAATTGGGTCAATGCATGCTAGAACATTAGGGTTATCATGAAGGTTACTAGTTAGGACTTGATTCGAGAGAATAAAATTATCACCAAATTAATCAAAACATAATGAATAATAGTTGTCAAAGTAGTTGTGAAGGTGTAAGGGGTGGTTGAAAACATCCTCTAAGGCTTTGATGAATATTTTTGACATAAGATGAATCGAGAAAAGTAGGTTTATCTCATTATTCATTGTTGATAAACTTGTATCAATCAACAACATATTATTAATGGCAAAGTGATGAATTGATTTTATTTTGGGAAAAAGTTATAATATGATTTTTTTTCAATTTATATAGATGTCTTTTGACCTTCCACTAGACATGAGAGGCTGAGAGGGGTCTATATGAGTATGTTTCATGGATGTTTGAAGGTTGGCTCTTGGTACAAACTTCTATTATGATCTCTTGGAGAATGGACATGGTTTTATCAAGTTCGAAGGTAGAGAAGTCGCGAAGGAGCGACATAAGCATGTATTATATTTTAAAATGAATTATGTAACACTTTTGTAAACTTTAATATAGTGGCATAATGCATGAAAATGCACTCTTAATAGAAATTTATTCTCTTTAAGGGTTTCTTAGTTTTACGATGTGTGTTAGTCTCATTTTGTATGATGTGTACTTTATTTACGTGTTTGTTTTTGTATGTTCCTTTCATTCCAAGAATAAATTTTTTATTTTATATACATGAACATGATGTATATGCAATATAGGGGGTACATGTGTGAGTAAAAAATATCTTTATATATCCATTTGTTGATGAGAGTTAGAAGCGTATCATTCAACTCTTTATGGATCATTAACATGCAATATTTTTGTCATTATAGTTTGTTTTTTAAAATCAAGAGGAGAAATCAGGGTTTTGAAATCTCTATCCTTGAGCTCTATATTAGTTGAACTAGTCTACATGCACTTTCATCTTGTGCCATAACATTCATAGGACCACTATCTTGTCCTTTTGTTGCATTAACATCCTACATGCTTGGGGTCCAATCCTTCTATTGTGCCAACCTCTTGTATGGTTGAGTTAATATCCTTTGCAATCTTGTAACTTACACCTACTTTGAAATTCTTGCTATCTAGGATGGAGTGGTGTCGAAGGTGTCTCACTGTGGAGAGTTTTGAAAGACAAAAATTCTTAGATCTATTAATCAAAACCCAAAAATATTTGAAAAATGATAAAAGATTGAATACCTTAAAAAATATATAGAATGTATACCAAATAATTCATGTAACTAATATAATAATAAAGTTTCTAAACTACTAATAATTTTACATAACAAAGTTTGCAAACTACTTACATTAACTAAAACAATATTTTACTACATATACTTTATTTTATTTTTATTACATTAAAGGCGCTCCCTTTATGAAACAGTCCAAACAAATCTTTTCAATCAATGGTTGATATAGTTTGTCTGCAGTGCAAGACCATTGAATACATTTGAACCATAAATGTCAAACCAATGATGTTGTGAAGGCGTTAATGTCATTCAATGTCATCGTAAGCTTTGTTTTCCTCACGAGTAATATTTGGTCCCTGTAATGAATGTTGCTTAACAACTATCTCTATCTCATTTAAGAAGGGTTGAATGTCTCCAACAAGTAATATTAAAAGTGTTTATGTTGTTATCTATTGAAGTTTTCAATATGTTCATCATTTTTTGCCATATTTTTAGTTGTTTTTTGCTACTTTCCCTGCCACTCCTCCAAACTCTTCCTCGATGGTATTGACCTCTCACTTCTCCAATTTGGTGAGTTGCAACCTGAAAATAAGATTTTGACGAGGGTTTTAGAGTATGTTTATTAAAATGAAAATTACTGCCAAGATCCTAATAATGAACACATTTAAGTTTTAACATTACGACATCCTTTATCCTACGTAGTTAATTATATATTAACATAATTAATATATAATATATTTTATATAATAAAAAAATAAATTATAAATTATATATATAGATATATATATAATGATTATAATTAATAATTAATAATTACTATAGTTGTATATAATACAAAAATTTAACTATCATCAAAACTAGTAATTAGTAAATGTATGGAAAAAAACAGACCAAAATTTATCCTAATTGACCTTCCACACTTCTTTGGTGTACCCATTGCACACTAAGGTGCAATTGCTAGTTTATTTTTGATGCATAAGGGTTATATTTTATTAATTCAAAGAGATTTACATTGGGCTAGCAACCTATTCTCTTTGCCCTAGTTTTCCCTAGTCATTGAGACGGCTTCACAGTCATACAATTAACTATCACTTAACAGAGCATTACATTAACACTTTACAAGTTTTGTGATATTGCTATCAGGATTCAACTACACAACTTAAACTAAAAGGCACAACACTTGCTAAAGGTTTTGCAAATGGGGTTGCAAGCTAAGCGGGCTTAACCTTGGGGAAAACTTCGTGGTTAAACACACTTGAGCTGGAGTAGTACTGGGATGGGTGACCACCTGGGAAGGCCCAGTGCTTCACCCCTGTGAGCATCACCTAGATGCAATGAGTGCTATGTGGACCATTCATTATCACGAGAGATGGGTTCATGTGAACCACTACTCATGAAACATGGGTCAATGAGTTTGATTCGTAAAACTACATGATTGAATCATGATAATCACAATTTGACACACCAGAAAATACCTCCTACTTATCAATTGATGAGCTAAGGGGCTCTATAATGAATGGTTCATAAGACACAATGCTTGCTAAAGGTTTTACAAATATAGTTATAAGCTAAGTGGACTTAACCTTGAGAAAACTCTGATTAAATGCGCTTGAACTCGAGTAGTCCTGGGATGGGTGACCTCCCTTACTTTACAAATTGTCTGCAAAATTTCTTTTGTCCTTCCTTGGCTGACTGGACTGACCAAAGAAAGCCTGGCACTCCACCCCACCAAAATGCCAAAACAGAACTATATGCTGCTGAAGCCGGCTAACTATACCATTACAGACCCTTTCTTTTGAGTGCATATGTCGTCCTCGATTAAAACAAAATCTGAAAGCAGCTATCCAACGGAGCAAGGCACTTACCAACGGCTTGCTATTGTTATAAGGAAATCTGCAAAATCGTGCATCCAATCCGTTATCTGTGTTAAGAGTTGCCCAGGGAATTGAACCATGGAATCACTAGAGCAGAGTACGAAGAGAAGAAAAAGGAAGAAAATCCAAGTGGAGACAGAGTTCATAGAGCCTCAGAGCGGCTTTGGATGCCCATTTGTAGGCTATTTTCCTTCAGGTTATGATCCCCTCAAAAATACCCACGAAAAACCATCTTCTCCTTGTTCTTCTCCTTCAATAGAGGTTTCAGCATATCAAAATACCACAAAGTTCAAGACGAAGCAGCTGCAACTCGTGGCCAGGGCCAAGGAAGCAAGTGTGGATTTTGTTGGCACTAATTACAGTGGAGAAGGTGGCATGTGGCAGCCCTGCAATTATCTCATGGGTGTCTTTGACAAGGAGAGCAAAACCCTCAAGGTCGTTCCCATATCTGGAGGCAGGGTAAGAAGTTGATTATTTATACACATTAAATTGAACAGTTGTATCAATCTGTTTGATTCAAAGCACTAGAATGTTGTATTAGAACTATTTGAACAGGGTTTAATGTCTAAGGATGAAGGATCTAGGGTTAAGGTTCTAAAATCTTTAAACCCAGATTTATGCATGAATTTTAAAGTATCAGAACGAATGCTTGATTCAAGCATTATAATTGTTACATTTCCATGGACCAGCAGGTACCTGAAACCTAGAATCTCCTGCCTTACATTGCCGAGCACTACCACTGAGCTACTGATTGCCAATGTTTGCTCACGTTATAGATTACTTGCAACAACAACGAATTATTTAATATCTACTTGAACAGGGTAGGAGTTTAATGTTTAGGGTTTAGAACCTAAACCCTGATCCATTAAAGTTTTTGGGGATTCTATTATTAGAATAAATGCCTTACTGGTGTCTGTACAGGTTTTCAGAATGGATGCGAGAGTGCGGGGAGTGGACTATGGTGATGACGAGGAAGGAAATGTTGAGGAGCTTACTGCTGAAGAGAGGCAGGAAAGATACCGACTTCTTACAAATACTTTTGGGACACACAAAAGTCGTTTACAGGTATTCTTTTTCCCTATTCCCAAGCCTAGTATCTATCATAACTTATTTAAACCATATAAACCAAATTACACACCCTAAACCCCAAACCCTTAACTCTAAAATTTGAAACCTAAACTCAAAACTCCAAACCCTAAAATTTTCTAGATGCTGATATAAAACTCTAGTCCTTGAATGGTTTGCACGGGCAAAGATTCTTATAATCATTTTGCATGGGGTCTTGGCTAATGGTTTTTTTGAATAATTCATAGTTAGAAAATCTAATTGTTGATTTTCATTTTATGAAAAATAGGCAATTATTGGAAAATAACTGATAAAGCATGCTCTGGTCTCCATGAAGGTGTTGCTGAAATGAGTATAATGATACATAGTGTTTTCTGGTCTTGTAATTAAATTTAAAAAATATTGGTTTTGAGAAATGGAGGCTGAATCCATTATACAGCAACTAGCATTACATTTGTGTTCTATCACTTTCATCATTAAGCCTTATACTGATTAAACTACACATATTTCTATTTGATGTTACAAAGAAATGGAAGAACCCTAAATTCCAAATGTGAAACATTAAAAATTTAAAACCTAACCTTAAGATTGAAAAATTTGTGTTCTATCACTTTCATCATTAAGCCTTATACTGTTTAAACTACGCATATTTCTATTTGATGTCACAAAGAAATGGAAGAACCCTAAATTCCAATGTGAAACATCAAAAATTTAAAACATAACCTTAAGATTAAAAGATAGAAACCCTAAATTGAATTCTCCAAATTCTATATGTCTTTTAGAGCCTAAGTCTCCAACTCCACGCTTGAATGACAGTCTGCATCAGGGTTTTGTTGGAATGGGCGTATTACCATGTAATGTTTGTTAGAGTTTTCATTTCCTGAAAGAATATAAGACTTGGATGACTGGATGCTGAATCCAGTTTGCATCAACTAGGTTTCAATCTTTGTTGATCACATTATTTTGCAGATTGGAAGAGGTGTCGTATCTTGATTCTTACACTGACTTAAGATAGAAAGAAATACAAGAACTTGAACCTGTTTTATTCTTTTGTTTGAATCTGTACAGTAGCCAGACTTACTTGAAAAACTTTACTTTTCTATACTATCAGAAATTCTGGAACTTGTCTCCTTTGGAAAGGAACTGGTTTAGTGAAGCAATTGGTAACCTAATACACAACATTTCATGAAACTGATGCATCCTTTCCATCTGATATGTAAATAATATGTTTGGACTTGGACTGTGGTTTTGATCTAAGTTACTGGTCCTGGTACGGGTTCAGGTTCACTGGTTCGGTTTGCCGATTTGGTCAAAAAAATTTGGGGTTGGGTTTGTCAATATAAAAACATATAAAAATTGCATATATGAAGCTTTTTTTAATAAATATTAAATAAATATAGTAAAATAAAAATATATCTATTATCCATTTATATAAATATAAACAAAAAATAAAAAATATATTAATACGATAATATGATTGTATATATATTATATATAAGCAATATAAAAATAATATATAAATATAATATGTATTAATATTAATATTATTATAACTTATATTAATATTCATAATATTCATATTTGTATTAATATATTTAAAAATTAACTAACATTAATTATTAATAACTTAAATATAATATATATTAATAATATAAATATTATCTCCCATACTATATTAAATAATGTTAAAAATTAGACATCCTATTAACTAAAAATATTAAAATTTAATTATAAAATATTAAAATTTAAATATACTTATATATTATTTTGAACTTTATTAATAATAAATATCCGATCTTTGAAATTGATGGAGAGCATTCATGAGATTTTCTGTAAGATGCCCAGTCCAGACTAGGGCAGAAATGTATTTTCTCTACTCAGATGCTATGCACAGTTTCAAGCCAGAAACACACAGACACTAAGCACATTCACTGTAAGTCTGAAATCATGAAATTTCCATAGCCATTGAAATAGATGAGCACAGATCTCAAACAGTTACCCAATGTACTTCAGATACGACTTTGCTGTTTTCAGAATTATCACTAATATTGAGAGCTGCAATATACCAGGTCAGACCTTATAATGTTTGCCTCAGGGTCTTTTCCAAATCAATTAGTCAATACCAAGAAATCATACAAAGGACTGTGCAACTTCATGAACGATACAAGAACATAGGAATGTAACTGTAGATAACAATTGATATACTGAAGCCATAGTTCGAGACCTGACACCTTTTATTGAGTTCACACAATGTCATCCAAGTACAGATATCACCCGCATGAATACAAGGCTCCCGTGACTCGATGGATGGAATAACTTCCAGATCCGGCGAGCACCAATGTTCCAATACAAGGCTCCTGTGACTCAATGGATGGAATAACTTCCAGATCCAGCGAGCACCAATGTTCCACAGTGCCAAGTCTTCAACAAACAATGCCAGTGATGTAGCGGGTAGGAGGGCAAACGAATTCACCGGAGGTTGCTGCTTGTGCGACTGTCCTAGATATTTCCGACTCCTTAGATCGCGAAGGGATGATTGTGAACTCGGTTCTCAAGAGGATGAAAGACCTCTCCACTCTAGATCACGTAATGTTTCGAGTCCACTAAATGTTGCACCAAGGATATCCGTGTCTTTAGTGCGTGGGGAAGACTGGAGATGTTTGTGGCCAGAGCCTACGCTCAACCACGTTAGTCACTAATTTTAGCCTCCTAGAGCCTCGTGCCTCGGCGCGACTAGGTCGTGACCAGCTACGCGGTTAGGTTTCTATGTCTTCATTCCTTGATACCTCCAAAATGCACAACGACCTATAAATATCAAATGTAGATGCCAACATAGAAGAAGTCGGCTAGAGGAATACATAATTCGAATATTAATTTTAGTGCCCACCTTAAGGAAGGTCGGCCAGAGATAAATTTAAATGTTATTTATTTAATAATTCAAATTTATATTTAATATTATTATTTAAATATTATATTTAATCATTATTAATTTAGTGTTTAAAGACACTTTTATAATTTTCCCTCCAACAATTCAAATTATTTTTGGGACATTACAGTCCTCCCCGCTCGAATGTTGCTTGCCCTCAATCAACTTCAGATCCAGATCCTTGAATCTCTTTGCTCCTACCCTCGTCTTCTTCGTTGGCTTGGTCGAAACATCCTTAGGGCCCGCTTTGGAGAATCCTCGAAGGATGACCTCTTTTCCATCAACTTTGAACTTCAACTCTAGAGTTTGATAGTTTGTCGTGAACTCCCCAAGCAAGTGCAGACATTGCAATCCCAAGATCATATTTGTCTCACCAATGCCAACTATGTAGAAATCATCCCGCATCTTGTGTCCTCCTATGGTCAACTCCATTTGTTGAATCCGACGATTACATGAAATAGTGTAACCATCTGTGACTGTCACATGAAATCCTTCGAATCTTCCGCCCTTGGGCCCATCTTAGCCACTAGCCCTTCATCGATGAAATTATGGGTGGCTCCACGATCGATTAATACTATTACCCTCTGTTCGTGTAAGTCCTCTCTAATGCAGAGAGAATGATATCGAGGTGCTTGTAAGGCACCTGCCCGAATTTAAACTAGCAATTCCTCAAAACAACAACCAAACTTCTAATATGAACTTGCTCACCCAAAAAAAAAAAAAAAAGAAAAAAAAAAAAAGGGAAAATTAATTCCTAGTTATACATCAATGATTAATGTCCAACAAAAATGAAGCTAATATCGCAGAGCAACTACAATCCGATAGGACAATGCTAGCCATAGGAATATACTCAGAAATCTTTATTTATTTATTGGAGTTGAGCACCATACATGAATTACAATCGTCACTGGGGATCTCTACCCAATTGTTTGCACGACCTTCTTAGTGCCGTTATATTCTAGTTTTGATGATGAATCTTCAGTTGCTGGTATAAGCTAGAGGAGTCGCGGTCTTCACAAGCTCCCGTGAGTGTCGTCGCTGACCCTTATGATGATCTCGTGAAAGAGCAACGCCGTAGATACTTTTTGTGATGGAGATCACACTTTTAGCCACTCTCGATGATGAACACTTGAATTTCGCGATTCTCCTATGACACGGTTGGCTCTGCAGACGTGGATGGCGAGAGCCAATCGGCTATGCAACCATCGGCAGAAGGAACATGGTGCGTGATGTCCAAGTGACACTTCTTCAAGCACAATGTCGATGCTTGTCTAAATAAACTCCAATCGCTACTGTTAGTAATGGATTAACCTACAAGAAGAATATCTGAGATCAATTGAAATGTCAGGAATGCGAATGGAGACAAGAAGCCATAGGCGGAGACACGCCCCACCTGGAAGAACTCGCTACGCGGCCAAATCTTCTTATCCCAATTCCATTCCTCACACTAGCAACAATCCCGTATTAATAGTAACCAAAGATGCCTCCCAAACAGGTCGGCCAAGAGCATAAAATTCAAATTATTTTAGGTGCCAACTCAAGAGTAGTTGGCCAGATATTAATTATTATTTTAATAATTCAAATTTATTATTTATTTAAATATATATTATTTGGCAGTGTTTAAAAACACTATTTGGTTTATCTCCTTCTAAAATCAGGTCAAAAGATTGGGGACATGACAGTCCCCGCCCCCAGATTGTCGCTTGTCCTCAAGCAACCTTAAGTTGGGATGCTCGAAAATCTCCACGCCTTCCCACGTTGCATCCTTAGCGAGCAGATTCTTCCACTTCACCAAGTAGTCCAGAATGATCTTGTTCCTCAAGTTTTTTTCTCTAACATCCAGTACCATCTTAGGTTCTAGTATTAGTTTGCCTTCATCATCGAGAAGTGGTAGCTCCACTGACGGTGTAATCTGCTGTCCCAAAGCTCTTTTCAAACAAGATACTTGCAAGTTGTTATGGATTCTGCTTCCCTAGGGCAACTCGAGCTCATATGCAAACTCCCCAATTTTCCTTGTGATTCGGAAAGGCCCATAGAATCTTGGCTTCAACTTTTCAGCACCATTTCCCTTGAGGGGTGATTGTCAATAGGGCTGCAATCTCAAGTAAACCATGTCATTCACCTCAAAAAACTCTCTCAATCCTTCGCTGGTCTGTGTATAACTTTTGCTGATTTTGAGCACGTTGAAGATTTTCCTTGAGAGCGTTCATGATATCCACATTCTACTGTACCATATCTCTAGCACTTGACACTCTGCTATCCGCTAGGATTAAATTCGTAAAGGAGGTGGCTTCATACCCATATAGTGCCTTGAAAGGAGACATGCCAATGGACATGTGGTGTGTGGTGTTGTAGCAAAACTCCCCTAGGTGCAGCCATTTCACCCAAGCTGATTGCTGCCCTGTTACATTTTTTTTTTTCTTTCTTGTTTATTTTAAAAAAAGGGGGTAAAATTTTTATTGCATCAGAACATCATTACATAGTCCAAAGAAAGAAGCCCCGAAGGGGCCCAACAAAACAAGAATTAATTCACACCCAAAAAACACCGCATATCCTCGGCAATCAACTCCTCAAGAACATGCGCCATGTCCGCAGGAAGATTGCCCCAGTCATCCACATGCCAAGGATCACTCTTCTCCGATGCCCATCTAGCCAACCCATCAGCCACCTTATTCCACTCCCGCGGAATATGACGGAAAACAATGGAATCCAAAGAAGAACATATAGAAAGAATCTGCCTGGCAATCACAGCAAGCTGCCAATTCACATCCTCCAAGTTTCGCTTCTTCAACACCTCAATCACCACCTGAGAATCAGATTCACAAACAATCCGCCGCCATCCAAGGCCAACAGCACGTTCCAACGCCATGAGAATAGCACTCGCCTCCATAAGGTTATTAGTTTGCAAGCCCCGATACATAGTGAAGAAAAAAACCACCACTCCAAGGCTATCCCGACCAATACCACCAACCCCAGCATGCCCAGGATTCCCTCTGGACGACCCATCAGTATTAATTTTTAGCTCCCCCAAAGGCGGCGGATGCCAAAAGCCCTCACGAGCAACTCTCGCACGCCCACGCCTACCATGCACTTTTCTTCCACTACTCTTGTCCCCAGTGACAAGGCCCAAGGCATTAACAACACCTAATTCCCCAGCATCAATCGGCACAGACAAATCACACTTTGCAGTCAGAGTCTCCCGTAAAGCCCCCAAAATACGCCCCCAAAGTTGCCCTGTGAGCAGTTTCTTATCCAGGAAAATCCTTCTGTTACGCTCCAACCAAATTTGCCAAACAATCAAACTAGGACCAATGCTCCAAGCAATTTTAAGAAAGGAGGTTCTGGCAGGAGAAGAGCCCTGTCTCAACCAAAAGTCCTCCAAAGAAGAAACATGGCAACACGGTAATCTCCAAAGGTTCCACCAGTAATGCCAGATAGTCTTGACAAAAGAACACTGAAAAAAGAGATGTGGTAAACATTCTTCATGCTGACCACATAGAAAACACCTAGAGGGGCCCTGGAAGCCACGTTTCCAAAGATTGTCCCAAGTAAGACACTTACCTTGGACCACTAGCCAAGAGAAAAAATTACACTTAGGCCAAGCAAATTTGTTCCAAACATGCTTCCACCAAGTAACCTGGGAGCTCCCAAAAACCTGTTTATCCAACACCTGATAACCCGAGGCCACCAGAAAATTTTCCTTTCAAATCAGGACCCCAAGCAAGCACATCACTTCCCTGAAGAGAGTTGCAGACACGACTAGATAAAAGCCTAGCAAGCTCCTGACGATCTTCCTCCACACCACCATGAGGCCAATCCAAGGGATCCTTCCATTTGGCCACCGAAATCTGACCCAAATAATTTTGGGATTTGAAGTCTGCCACATGACACCAACCTGCCGCCTCGAAAACCTGGCACAGATCATGGAGATGGGGATGAGAAGACACAATGGGTGGATGTCCATCCCAGGAGTCATGCCAAAAGAGAGCATCCCGACCCCCATTGCAAATCCAAAAAAGACCCTGCTTAACCAGCTTGGCACCCCGTTTAAGGGTACTCCAGATCATAGAACCTTTACCCTCCATGTTGAATCTGACCACCTCCCTACTTTCCACAACTCCCAAATATTTGAAGGTCAGAATTTTAGCCCACAACAAGTGTTGCTGTGAGCACCAGCGCCAATACAACTTAGCAGCCAAGGCCTGCCCATTCAAATCTGATCGCCGAAGACCAAGACCCCCCTCCTGCTTTGGCCTACAAACAACATCCCACCTCACCAAATTCCATTTTCTATGGAGAAGATTGCCCGCCCATAAAAACTGACGAGACAATTTCTCGAAATCTTTAACAAAACTTGAAGGAGCAGACAGAACAAAGCATCTATAAAGAGGGAGAGCCTGGACCACAGATTTTAGAAGAGTCATTCTACCTGCTGAAGAAAGCCACCTACAAGTCCAATGACTGACCAATCTTCGAAACTTGTCAAGAGTCTCCTGCCAAAACCTTTTGGGGAGAGAACGAATGGCAAGAGGGATACCAAGATAGGAGAAAGGAAGCGAGCCAATTTGGAAGCGGAGAATACCAGCAATTCTCCTTTGAATAACCTTAGGAGTATGGAAGAAATAAATGAAGGACTTCCCCTCATTAATGCACTGCCCAGAAGCTGCCAAGTAACTGTCCAACACACTACGCCAGTGGAGAGCCTCCTCAACCTTAGCCCTACCCATCAAGGCAGTATCGTCAACAAACTGAAGATGGGACTGAGGGGGAATGCCATTTCCCCAAATCCAGCCCTGAAGCGAGCCACTAGCAACTTGAGCACGAATGAGCCTTCCCAGGCCCTCCGCAAGAAGGATGAATAAGTAGGGAGACAGGGGGTCACCTTGCCTGAGGCCTCTAGAAGCACCAAACAGGCAAGTGGGCTCAACATTAATAAGCACCGAAAAGGAAGAAGAAGTGACACAGCTCCTTACCCAATTAATCCAACCCTCCGCAAAACCGAAAGCTCCAAGAATTTTGAAAAGAAAGCTCCACTTAACACGATCATATGCTTTGGCCATGTCCAACTTGATAAACATCGACTTTTCTTTTGACGATTCCATAGAATGGATGGTCTCAGCCGCAATAACAACCCCATCCATGATCTGCCTGCCAGCAACAAAGCCTCCCTGCTCCTCAGAGATTAACCCACCAAGCCAAGGTTTCAACCTTTCCGCAATCAACTTAGTAATAATTTTATACACCACATTACAGAGTGCAATAGGCCTAAAAAGATCCAGAGAATTTGCCCCCTCCCTCTTTGGGATAAGAGCTAAAAAAGTAGCATTCAGAGACTTCAACATTTGTTTATGCATAAAGGACTCTTGAACAACCTCTAAGAGATCCAATTTAACCACCTCCCAGAACTCCTGAAAAAACTCGACAGGAAATCCATCAGGCCCAGGGGCTTTTCCTTTCTTCATCTGGAACACAACATTCTCAATCTCCGACAAGGAAATAGGGGAGAGCAACGATTCATTCATTTCATTAGACACCAACTGTGGGATACAGTCTAAAATCTTTGCTTCATCCTCCTCCGCAGGAGGCGAGTCCTCAGAGAATAAGGTAGAAAAATACCGAATGCATTCAGCAGATATAGAAGCGGAAGAGGACAAGATTTCCCCATCAGGCAGCAAGAGAGAAGAAATAGCATTACCTTGCCTCCGATCCTTAACAGAGTTATGGAAGAAAGAAGTGTTCCTATCACCAGCCTGAAGCCAATCAATACGGGACTTCTGTTTCCAAAAAAGTTCTTCTCTTAACTCCCATTCCTCAACCTCTTTAATTGCAGCAACCTCTAACAAACTCAAATCTTCTGAGAGGCCTTGATCACGAATCTGTCTGGTAATTAGATCAAGATGCTCCTGAGCTTTCTGTTTTTCTTTAAACAAATTGCCAAAGTGCTGCCTATTCCACCTCTTCAACCTGTACTTAACATATTGGAGCCGCTTTGAGAAAGTGTACATAGCGGTGCCATAAGCTGGCTTCCCAAGATCCCACCAGCCAGGGAGTAAATCATGGAGAGATTCATCCCTGAGCCACATGAGTTGAAACTTAAAGGTCTGTCTAGCACACTGCCGAGGCATTTCAGCCACCAGTTTAATTGGCCAATGATCAGAACCTCGACCATCCAGTATTTCAGAACAGATCTTCCACCTATCCCCCAACCAAAAACTAGACACCAAGAATCTATCAAGTCTCTCTGAAATAGAGGCATCTCCTATTCTCCTATTATTCCATGTAAATAGACCATTACCCGGCTTGATATCCACAAGACGAAGAGCAGAAATATTGTCCTGGAGCAGCAACGCCGAAGCCTCCAGCCTAGCAGTACCACCCCGTTTCTCCGCAAGCTCCGTGATAGCATTAAAATCACCTCCTATAATCCAAGGATGGTAAGGGAAAAGGCTACGAACTAAACGAATATTGGCCCACAAGATGTGCTTACCCTGCAACTCCACCGGCGCATACACATTGGAGAGGAGAATAGTTTCCCCAGAAACAAAACAAGAAGCCACCATGGAAAGGGAGGATTTAAAAGACCCCCACCATTGGGGGCAAATCTTTCGCGGATTCCAAAAGCATGCCACCCCACCAGAAGCCCCCTGAGCCCCAGTGCATTGGCAATCACCATTCCTCCATAACTTAGGAGCTAAGTCCATCATACCTTCCACAGAGAGCTTAGTCTCTTGGAGAAAAAGAACATCAGGCGCATGAAGCTTAATCAAATCCCGAACAAGCTTTTTGTCTAGGGCCACTGTTCAAGCCCCGTACATTCCAAGAAAGAACTATCATTTCAAGGGAGAAGAGAAATGCGAATCAAGAGTCTTGACTGACCCTGATTCCACCAAAGTCTCCCCAATCATCTTAATCTTTTCCACATCCTTCTTCCTACCCAGCTTGGAGGTTTTTTCTGACCCCCCCTTTTTGAGATCTTTTTGCAAAATACCCAACTGAGGGGACAACTTCGAAATCTTCTTCCCCGCCTCCGAATTTGCCTTCTGCAAGAGGTGAGCCTTATCAGCGCAAACTTTCCCTGCCTCAGCACTACCACCTGACGCAACTTGGACCCCCAACTGCTGAAATGTTCCTATGTCTGAAGGCCCATCACCATGCGGAACCATAAGCACCTCTGAATTGAGCTTTGCTTGTCCAGGATCATTCCTGTCCTCCTCTATGCATTGCACTCCCGCAACCCCCTCCTGTTGAGAAGTAATCATTTCCTCCACCGAAGGGCCACGCTGATCTATATCCAGAGTCCCATGATCAAGATCAAGAAATCCTGGGTTCACCTCCTGTTGACTGAGCTCTTCCAACACCTCGAATCTATTGAAGGTATCCTCCTCCTGCCTGTCCTTCAAAGACCTTTTTTGACCCTTATTTTTGTTTCTGCCTCTAACAGTAGTGAAACCATCTTCCCTACCACCAAAACCCTGAAAGGTATCCTTGCCCTTATCCCCTCTGGGTGTCTTATTTGAAGGCAAAGGAGATTGAGCCTCCAAAGGCTTGGCCTTTGGACACCTGCGCCGGAGGTGACCGTACTCATGACAGAAACGACACCGGAAAGGTAATGTTTCATAGTCAAGCTGCTGCACCCATGAATAATCTCCTGCACTCACTTCCAAAGAGTCTGGCAGTGGCTTACTTAAATCAATTTCTACACAGAATCGGGCAAAAGTCAGTACCTTTTTGAATTGAGTATGTTGTGACGAACCCACAGGTTTCCCCAACTTCGAAGCTAATAAGTGCAACACATCCTCGCGCCAACATTCCACAGGGAGTCTTGGAAGACGAACCCAAACTGGAACCTGATTTGGAAGTTCCTCCGCCGGATTGAAACCAGCATGCCATGGCTTAATGAACAAGCCCACCTGGTTGTAAAAATAAGGGCCTCCTTCAAAAACCTTGATCCTATCTGCCATGCAATCAAATGTGACCATGAAATAGTTATTGGCTAGGAGCCGAATCTCCATCTCACCTTCTGGCATCCAAGTCCTCCTGGCCCAGGACTCCAAAAATTGCAATGAAATTTTCAAACCCAAAAATTTGCAGTAAAACGAATGCCGTGAGTAGTATTCAATATCCTCAGCGAGCATCTCCATCGGGATCACCACATTCGGCCTCTCTTTACACCTTTCAAGGCAGCCATTAATCTTGGGGACACGAAACCCTCCTGACAAACCAACGTTATTATTCTCCAGATTCTGAGAAAATAAAATATTATCATGGAGACGAGCCCCTGAAGGTAAGGGATTCGAGCCAAGAGCGGTACGGAAATCCATCTTGGGTCCCTCCCCCGAAGGCTCCCCAAACTCCATTGAGGAAAGGAAGAGGCACAACCCAAACCCACACCCTACAGCTGAAAGCACACCGCTGTCCCCCTGGCAAAACCCCACAACAAACCAACTCCAACCCGAGACAAAGCACCACACCCTACACCAAACCCCACCTTCCACCAAGCAAGCAAAACCGACTCCCCACTCACCCCAAACACGGCCAAATGCCTGGCCACGCGCAGCAAACACCAGAAAAAAGGTAAGGCGGATGGCCACGGGCAAAAGGATGCCCCCAGCCCCCGAACGCCCGAGTCCACCCCACAATACACCCAAAAGAACTGCCCCCCCCCAGCACGCAGGCAACACCCTCCCCAGTCCGCGCAGAGAACGAAAAAATCAGGAAGAGAGAGCTAGGGCGCGGGTGCCCTAGCTCTGCAAACAAGGAGCAGCGCCAGTCATTCGCCCGAGCCTCCCCGAATTCTTCATACACTTGCTTCCTGATATCAAATGTTTTTATTCTTTCTATTTGATCATTGAACCCATACGCAACAGTAAGCCGCCCTATTACATAGTTTCTCAAGTACCCTTCAATCCATTTGTTCACTATCTCCGTTTGTCCATCCGTTTGAGGGTGGTAACTAGTGCTGGGAGTTAATTCTGTGTGAGCCAAATGAAAGAGTTCTTGCCAAAACAAGCTGATAAACCTGTTGTCCTTGTCACTGACAATATTCTTTGACAACCCATGAAGTTTAAAGACTTCTTTTAAAAACAGATCAGCAACTTGAGGAGCCTTGAATTTTGAAGTAATGGCGTAAAAATGAGGTTACTTTGTTAGCCTATCCACCACAACATAAATGCAATCTTTACCTTGTACCTTCGGTAGTCCTGTGATGAAATCCATGGATATGCTTTCCCATTTTTGATTCGGAATGGGAAGGGGCTGCAACAAACCAGCTGGTAACACATGTTCAATCTTATTTTGCTGGTACACCAAGCACCCCCTAACATGCTGCAATATGTCATTTTTCAAGCCTTTCCATGAGAAGCATTCCCTCACTTGCTTATATGTCTTGTAGAAGCTTGGATGACTAGCAAGGGGGGTATCGTGGCATGCACTCATAATCCTCTCCTTGATCTTGGAGTGTGGCACAAGATACATTCGTTCCTTGTAGAGGATGAGGTCTTCAATCACTTTGTACCTGTCATCAAGAACTCTTCCTTCCAAGATATCATTAGCAAACGCATCTTTGGCATACTCAACAATTATAGCCACTCTCCAATTAGTAGATATATCAGTCATAGCACAAAGGTAAGGCTTCCTAGAAAGAGCATCGACCACCACATTGTTCTTTCCTTTCACATATTCAATATCAAAATCATAAGCTTGAAGTTTGCTTACCCATTTTTGCTGCCTATCATTCAAATCACGCTGATTGAGAAAGAACTTTAAGTTGTTATGATCCGTTTTCACCACAACTTTCCTGCAAACCAAATACTGTCTGAATTTTGCAAGGGCATGCATGATAGCCAACATCTCCTTGTCATAGATGGAAAGGACCTTCTCTGACTCCGTGAGTTTTCTGCTCTCATACGCAATAGGGTGTTTATTCTGCATCAACACTGCTCCAATACCTTCTCCTGATGCATCACACTCAAGCACAAAAGGAGATGAGAAATCTGGAATAGCCAAGATGGGGCATGAACTCATTACCTCCTCAAGCTTATCAAAGGCCTGTTGTGCTGTGGGACTCCAAGAGAAGGCTCCTTTCTTTGTCAAATTGGTTAATGGTGCTGCAAGTTGGGAGAAACCCTTCACAAACCTTCTATAGTAATTGCAAAGATCCACAAATCCTTTCAACTGTGTCAAGTTCTTAGGCCTAGGCCAATCTTGAATAGCTTTGATCTTCTCCTCATCAAAGCTAACCCCTTGAGCGCTGATTTTATGGCCCAAGTACAGAATCTCGGTCATTCCAAACTCACATTTCGACATCTTAGCATAAAATGAATGCCTCTCAAGAATATCGAGCACCTCTTCTATATGCTTCAGATGTCTTCCCAAAGATCAAGATGTCATCAAAGAAGACCAAAACAAATTTCCTCAACTGAAGAATGAATACCTGATTCATACATGACTGGAATATAGCGGGGGTGTTGGTTAACCCAAAAGGCATCACCTGAAGGCTGTCTTGTGTACATCTTCTTCCCTTACTCTGATTTGATGATATCCTGAACGTAAATCAATCTTGGAGAAGCATACTGCATCGTGTAACTCATCTATTAACTTATCGATCCTGGGAATGGGATAGCGGTTCTTGATTGTCTTCTTGTTGAGTGCTCTATAGTCGATGCGCATCTTGAGTGTCCCATCCTTCTTTTTGACCAGCACCACAGATGAGGGAAAAGGACTTGAGCTTGGACGAATATGTGCCATATCCAACAATTCTTTGATAGCCTTCTCAATTTCTTCCTTGTACATTCTAGGATGTCGATATGGAGTGGTGATTACTGGTTTAGCTCCTTCCTCAAGCTCTATCACATGCTAAAATCCCCTATCAGGTGGCAGTCCAGATGGAATCTCTTGAAACACCTAGCACTTCTTGTTCAAAATAGCCTGAATGTCAACGAGGTAGGTTCTTCCTTCCTTTGGCGGACTAGTATCTATGATCAGGCACTCTGCTGCCCATGCTACTTCATTTTTATGAAACGATCGCTCCATCCTCTTAGTTGAAACCACCATAGGACCATTCCTGGAGAGGCCTTTGAGGACAACCTCTTTGTCATCATGTTTGAATTTCAGCTCCATGGTTTGGTAGTTGGTTGTGTACTCTCCCAATGAATGAAGCCACTGTACTCCTAAGACCATGTTCGTGTCTCTGATGTCTACAACATAGAAAGCATCTTTCATCTTATGTCCACCTAGGATCAGTTCCATTTGTTGGATCCTATTAGTGCAAGAAAGGATATTTCCTCCTGCGGTTGCAACATCAAACCCCTCAAAGTCTTTTGCCTCTAGGTGTAACTTGGCTACTGTCTTCTTGTCAATGAAATTATGAGTGGCTCCACTATCAATTAGCACTGTCACTCTCTGTCCCCGGAGAACTCCTCGAATACGGAGGGAATGGTATCGTGGTGCTCCTGAAAGTGCTGCAAGAGTACCCCCCATGGGATCTCCTTCTATGATGACCGCTTGTCCTTCCTCATTAGTGTCTTCCTCATTGCCCCCTTCCTCATTTTCTGCTTCATCATCAGAAACCACCTCAATGTAGTAAACTTGACCACTCGCTCGACATCCGTGATGCTCATTCCATTTTTCTCTGTAATGGTAGCACAAACCCTTCCGACGAAGTTCGTTTCTTGACATGTCTGATCCATTCGGTCTTGGAGGAAAACTTTTAGGTGGAGGATTTGCCTTAGGGAAAGGCTTCCTTGGTTGCCTTGCTGGTGTGCTCTTGGCATTGGGTTTGTTCTTCTTGGTGGAGTCTTCTAGACTCAAAGCCCTACGAATAGCTTCCTCTAATGTTGTTGGCTCCAAAGCCCTTACCAAGCCATGAAAAGAATCTGATAGACCTTCGATGAAGAAGAACATGAGCCTCTTGTCTGAAACATCTTGTACCATCACACCCAGCCTTTGGAATTCTGAAACATATTCGTCCATAGTGCCCATTTGTTTAGCCTTGTCAACCCCTGGAAGTACACTTCAGAATCTTTCCTATCAAACCTCTCCATCAACTTCTGTGTGAAGTCACCATATGTGGTCACAAGTCCAAACCCTTGAGTTACAATACCATGGTGCACCGTTCGTGAGCTAGCCCTTCCAAGTGCAGGATGGCAAATTTGAGAGCTTCATCTTTGGTCATGGGGTTGAGAGAGAAATATGTGTCCAATTTTTGCACCCATGCATGTGCAATCACCTTTCTTGAGCCATCAAATGCAGGGAGTGAAAGCTTGTTGACCTTGTATTGAAGATCTTTATTCCCTCGGTATTGTCTCCCCTCACTTCTTCTTCTAGCATTGAAAAACTGATTGAAGGGAATTGTAGCTTGAGCTTCAACGTCCAGTTTCATATAATCCTGTACAATGCTGCCATAGCTAGGCTGGTTTCCTTCTTTATGATGTGCCTCTATCCTAGGCAAGAACTTGGGCTGAGAGGGTCTATGAGTAGATCCCTTTGAGGTCCTGCTGTGTTCTCCTCCTCCCGAACATTCCAGATGGCCATCTTCAGCATTGTTGGATCTAGATTCATTGTTGCTCATTGCAACAGTAAGGGATTGTAATATTTGTAGCAACGTTTGGTTTGTCTGATCCTGTCTCTCTATGAAAGCCTTGAGCTCATTATTCTAATCCTCCATCTTCTTCTTTCCTCTGCCTCGTATTCCCCTGTTGCTGTCTTGAGTAGATGCTTCAGTTTTTCTTCTCTCTCTCGATGGCCCTCAAATCACGCTGACTCAATTGCATCAATCAAATGTCTCCCACAGACTGGCAGAATCTAGCGCTCTGATACCACTGTAAGGCACCTACTCGAATTCAAACTAGCAATTCCTCAAAAAAAAAACCAAACTTTTGATATGAACTTGCTCACCCCAAAAAAAAAAAAAAAACTTCCTAGTTATATATCAATGATTAATGTCCAACATAAATTCCAACAGAAGCTAATATCGTAGAGCAACTACAATCTGATAGGACAACACTAGCCACAGGAATATACTAAAAAATCTTTATTTATTTATTGGAGTTGAGCACCATACATGAATTACAATCGTCACTGGGTATCTCTACCCAATTGTTCGCACGACCTTCTTAGTGTCGTTATATTCCAGTTTTGATGATGAATCGTTAGTCGCCGATATAAGCTAGAGGAGTCGCGGTCTTCACAAGCTCTCGTGAGTGTTGTCATTGACCCTTATGATGATCCTGTGAAAGAGCAACGCCGCAGATACTTTATGTGATGGAGATCGCACTTTTAGCCACTCTCGATGATGAGCACTTGAATGTCGCGATTCTCCTATGACACGGATTGGCTTTGCAGACGTAGATGGCGAGAGCCAATCGGCTACGTAGCCATCGGCAGAAGGAACATGGCGCGTGATGTCCGAGTAACACTTCTTCAAGCACAATGTCAACGCTTGTCTAAACAAACTCCAATCGCTACTGTCAGTGACAGATTAACCTGCAAGAAGAATATCTGAGATCAATTGAAATGTTGGGAATGCAAACGGAGACAAGAAGCCACAGGCGGAGACTACGTCCCACTTGGAAGAGCTTGCTACGCAGCCAAATCTTCTTATCCCAATTCCATTCCTCACACCAACAACGATCCTGTATTAATAGTAACCAAAGATGCCTCCCAAACAGGTCGGCCAGGAGCATAAAATTCAAATTATTTAATTTAGGCGCCAACTCAAGAGTAGTTGGCCAGATATTAATTATTATTTTAATAATTTAAATTTATTATTTATTTAAATATATATTATTTGGCAGTGTTTAAAAACACTATTTGGTTTATCTCCTTCTGAAATTAGATCAAAAGATTGGGGACATGACAGTGCTCCTGAAAGTGATGCAAGGGTGCCTCCCGAATGTCCCCCTGCCAGTGTCTCTACGTGCACCTCCTCATCAATAAGGTATGCGAATTCACCTTCCCCCTCTTCAACATCATCAACAGGGGTTACCTCAATATAGTGGATTTGTCCTTTTCCCCTACACATGTGACCTTGTGCCCAAGGTTCCTTGCAATGGTAGGACAATCCCTTTCTTTGTAGCTTGTTCCTAGACACGTCCATCCTGTGAGATTGTGGTGGTGGGTTCGTCGGTTGAGGAGTAATCTCGTGGGGTGGTTGCTTTGGTTGTCCTATTGGCGCATTCTTGATCATAGGCTTGATCAAGGTTCAATGCCCTTCGAGTAGCTTCTTCCAACGATGCTGGCTCTAAAGCTCTTACCAACCCACAGTAAGATTCTGATAGCCCTTTGATGAAGAGGAACATGAGTCTCTTATCAGAAGCATCTGGAACCACAACAGCCAAGCTTTGGAATACTGAAACATAATCATCCACTATCCCAAGCTGCTTTACCCTTGTCAAATCTTGGAAGTACACCTCCGGATCCTTTCTATCAAACCGCTCCATAAGCTTTTGTGTGAAATCAACATATGTAGTAACAAGGTCAAACCCTTGCGTCACAATACCATGGTGCCACCATTTGTGAGCCACACCTTCCAAATGCAAAATGACAAACTTGACAGCTTCATCTTCAGTCATAGGGCTGAGAGAGAAGTATGTATCTATCTTTTGGACCCATGCACGTGTAGTAACCTTTCCTGAACCATCAAATGTAGGGAGTGAAAGCTTGCTGACTTTGTATTGAAGATCTTTATTGACTTGCTGCAAACGCTGTCTCCCATCACTTCCAAATCCCTTTCTAGCATTATCAAACTGATCAAAGGGAATCTTTGCTCGAACGTTAGCATCCAACTTCATGTAATCTTGCACAATACTACTAAAATCAGGCTGGTTCTGTCCTCCTTCATGGGGTGCCTATTTCCTAGGCAAAAAAATAGGTTGGGAGGGTCTAAGTGTGGATCCATTTGATGTTCTACTATGATTCCCTTCAGATCGCTCAGAATTGCCTTCATCAGCATTGTTAGGTCTTGATTTGTTGCTGGTTATAACAGCAACAGCGTTTGGTTCACTTGATCTTGCTTTTGCAGGAAGGATTTGATCTCATCATTCTATTCTGCCATCTTCTTCTTACCTCTGCCTCCTATTCCACTGTCGTCGTTCTACAAGGATGCTTCCAACTTCCTCTCTCTTTCTATTGCCCTCAAATCTCTTTGACTCAATTGCATGTATCTTCAGATCGTCCACAGGCTGGCCAAGGTTGTGGCTCTGATACCATTGTAAGATGCCCAGTCTAGACTAGGGCAGAAATGTATTTTCTCTACTCAGCAAAATGAAATATTAATATGTTATGCACAGTTTCAAGCTAGAAACACACAGACACTAAGCACAGTCACTATAAGTCTGAAATCATGCAATTTCCATAGCCATTGAAATAGACGAGCATAGATCTCAAACAGTTAACCCAACGAACTCCAGATACGACTTTGGTGTTTTCAGAATTAACACTAATATTGAGAGTTGTAATATTCCAGGTCAGACCTTACAATGTTTGCCTCAGGTTCTTTTCCAAATCAATTAGTCAATACCCAAAAATCATACACAAGACTGTGCAACTTCATGAACGATATAAGAACATAGGAATAGAACTGTAGATAACAATCGATATACTGAAGCAATAGTTCAAGACCTAACACCTTTTATTGAGTTCACACATTGTCATCCAAGTATAGATATCACCCGTATCAATACAAGATTCCTGTGATTCGATGGATGGAATAACTTCCAGATTCGGCGAGCACCAATGTTCCACGCTACTAAGTCTTCAACAAACAATGCTAGTGATGTCGCAGGTAGGAGTGCAAGCAAATTCATTGGTGGTTGCTACTTGTGCGACTGTCCCAGATATTTCCGGCTCCTCAGATCTTGAAGGGATGATCATGAACTTGGTTCTCAAGAGGATGAAAGATGTCTCCACTCCAGATAGCGTGATGTTTTGAGTTCACTAAATATTGCGCCAGGGATATCCATGTCTTCAGTGCGCGAGGAAGACTAGAGATGTTCGTGGCCAGAGCCTAAGCTCGGCCACGTTAGTCGCTAATTTTGCCCTCCTAGAGCCTTGTGCCTCGGTGCGACTAGGTCGTGACCAGCTACGCGGTCAGATTTCTATGTCTTCATTCCTTGATACCTCCAAAATGCACAGCGACCTCATATAAATATCAAACATAGATGCCAACATAGAAGAAGTCGGCCAGAGATATAAATTTAAATGTTATTTATTTATTAATTTTAGCGCCCACCTTAAGGAAGGTCAGCCAGAGATATAAATTTAAATGTTATTTATTTAATAATTCAAATTCATATTTAATATTATTTAAATATTATATTTAATCATTATTAAATAGTTTTTAAAAACACTTTTATAATTTTCCCTCCAACGATTCAAATTATTTCGGGGACATGAGATTTTCCCGTTGAGATCGATCTCCTTCCATTTCTCATTCAAACCTGGATGTGTGACTGCCTGTGATCTGCTCTAAAGTCAATCCCTCTTAGAGAGTTGCATTCTCGGCAAAACAGAACCACAAAAAAAAACCTGATCTGTTGCAAAATTAAAGAAAGTTTGTTGTGATTCGTTTTGGGTTTGTTCAGGTTCATTCAGGACGAACCCACAGGCAATTCCGTGCCCTAAATGCCTCCCTACCACACTGAACCAGAATTCGAACCAGGTACGGATCAGACCCAAATCTGGGGCTTCTGGGTCACGAACCAGTAACATAGGTTTTTATTAGATTCTTTCTTAGTTAGGATTTCATTTTTACTGTTTTTTATTGAAGCAGTTGTTATTAATTGGATTATGATTTTTATTAATGCATCTATTTAGTGAATTTTGAATGTAACCTGGTCTGTAAGTTCAAATATATATTTGTGATGTTGTACGGTTATGTCTGGATTTAGTAACACTGACACAACATTTCACCAATCATTGTATATATTCATAAAACATTGTTGTTATCAAGTTATAAGATTGTGGACTGTGTGCTAAAAAGGCACAAACATGAGCTTAAATGGTGGATGTGTTGATTATTCAAACTAACTGATTTTACAGTTCATTTGCCTGGAGTTGAATGCTATGATGTGATGGCAATTTACCTGGAAACATGCAAGTCTTATCGTTGTGTTTTTACTTGTCTGTGTTCAGGCAAGGCGTCTTGCAAAGTCAAAATTAAAGGAAGAAGCTCTAGGAGACCAGACTCAAATTGGAAAAGTTTATGAAGAAGTTGCAACGAATTCAACTGTTTTGACAAATGAGGAGGCACTTGCAAGAGCTAATGCTAGTATAATCAGAAATATCCCTCCATATAATGCCTCAGCCACAAAACCGGAAAATATTTATCCATTAGAGAATATTATTCTTGCTGAAGAGTGGGATTGGCAGCCCGATATTGATGACCTGATTGCAGCAGTAAAAACTCCACAAACATTTCACGCATTTCAGCAAAGAACTGATTATCCTCACTTTGTTCGCAACAGGATATACAAATTACGATCTGAGGTATTTAGTCTCTCCCTGTTTGATCTGATAAGTATGTAGTTTATGTAGCCAAGGATTTTTAATTTTTTGGTAGATTTTATGTTGTCATGTTTAGGTGAATATATGTCTTGCTAAGACCTTAATGCAGTTTTGAACATGATGATGGATTCCAAATCCAGCATGAATTTAAGCTATTTGATGATTTGTCAGTCTGATTGCCTTATCAGCTCTATTCTAGCCTGATTGGCTTTGTTAGCTATAATAGCCACAATTTGATGTCCAGAGTAAAGAAGCATTGCTGTACTGTTGTTGACATGTGGTCAAAAAACAGAAAAACTGTGCAATTTATGGTTTAAGAGCCTCTAGGATACAGAATACCATTTGTGCTCCCTACAGTCACTTTTTAAACAATTAATCAAATGTAGCCACTTTTTTCTTCTGAAAGTTATTGGATGCCATTCTTGTATCATATAAACTTGCACAGCAGCAAAAATCTTTTGGGGGAAAAATTGGTAAACCAAATGTATACGATTTTTTTAAAAAAAAGGGATTTAATCAGAAAAAGGTGGATTTTAAAAAATTGCAGCAGAAAAACGTGCTGTTTTTTAAAATTAAAGGCATTCAATAGCATATAGATATAGAGAGAAAATAAAATTAAGAGTTAGCTCATGAACTGTGTAATATAGACTTATGTCATTTATGTTTGTATTGCTGATTACATTGCATTACAGAATGCATATTTCATCATTAATAAATAATAGCTAGATGCTAATAGTTTTCAATTTTTCAATTACAATCTACTTTGTGCACAGTCAACCTACAAACTGTGTACAAAGCTCTAAAAAATGAGACGTAGTCAATGACTCTTGTTGCTATGAAGAGAGCTACATTTTAGAGGGCTGCAGGCCCTGATGATGAAGCTCCTGGGTTAGAGCTTCTCTTGAGTCATTCAACTGTATCACTATCATAGTTGCATTCCTTAAATAGATCATAATCATCACCAGTGTCAAGGACATCATCATTTGAGAGAAATAGTTGGCAGAATGTTGTTTGAAATGAAAATTAATTGGTAAAGTATGTATCAAAAGGTTATACTTGTGTGCAATGTGGGGTTTTACACCATTGAAATGAGGAAGATCTATGTAAAATAAAAAGTTCATCCAAAGCGTATCATAGTTCATGTGGTTTGTGCAAAGGAAGTCCAAGTTCTCTACAATATTGCACAGCCAAAATTTATCTTTGGCATGCCGTATATAATGGGAGAGGGTCCATGTCCTTCACTGTAGACATTACAAGAACAGGGATGCATGTTTTTTATTATATTAAATTTTCTAAATTAGAGGCAAATGCAAAAATATGGAAAGTTTTTTTTTAAGATAAATCAATTTTTTTGATAAAAATATTATTTCTCTGAAATCCCCATTTTGTTTATCTTAAACAGGTTTAAATTTTATATGATATGATAAATTTTATGCTTTACATAAATATAATATACGTTATCTAGGATCACGATCCATAGAATATATCATACTGTTAGTGTTTGGTAGCTTCGGGAGATATTTTCTCCTTAATTAAGGCTGGTGGCCTACATATTACAAATTATATTTTATATTTAATGTTGATGTATTAGCGGCAGGAGGTATCTTCTAGCAGCAGAGGAATCTTCTTTAAATAGCTGTTATGACAAGCTGGCTGACCCACATAAATTGTCTTATTCAAAATGGTCAACATGCAAGAGAATCTGTGTAACTGACATGCAAGAGTATCTGCGTACTGACTTGCAAGAGAATCTCTGTCTCCTTTAAATAGACGCATGAACTGTATTTGTTACTCCTCCTTAAATAAGCAAATGAAACGCCATCTAGTGTGTCCTCTTGTGTGTGCATGTGTAACTGTCATTTGCCTATATTTAGGAGGAGATGTTGGCTTGTTTGGTGACTGATTTTGTTCATTCTTAAATATAGAGGTCGTCCTTCAAGAGGAGTTTATATATCAGAAGAAGTTCGATTATTTACAGCAGGTTATTATCCTTTGAAGAGCAGATTGATCAGAGTTTTTCTGTTTATTGGCATCTAGGAGAGGTGCTGAGACTTGTAAGCTGATTTCTGTAATGAGCCTTGCTCAAACTGATCACAATTTGCCCTAATTTGCTGTTTGTAATTTTGTCAAACAATTCATGTGCAACCTTGTAACTTGCTGGTCTGAGTGCATAAACGTTTTCCCAATGATATTCAACGTATTTACTACTTGCAAAAGACTTCTATGATGTTTAGACAATATCCTAGATGCAATGCAGATTTCTTTTTGTATTTTCAAATGCAATAGATGAAGTTTCATGAGCTAAATATGCAGCTACAGCCAATAGGCATTATGTCAAACAGTTGGCATACATCCTCTTAAACTTTCAAATAGACAAATGCAATAGAGAACTCCCAACTTCAGATTTATTATTGACAATGCAACCTTCTACAATGAAGATGAAATGGCCAAGACTCTTGGCTTACATATGAATAAATACTTAAGTCTGATATAAATTGTCACCTACAGCAGTACCATCTAAAATGCATCTAAATAACATGAAATATCATGAAAAAACACAATGGAACCTGAAGCTTGATGGCGCCTTGAATTTCCAATGAAGAAGTAATAAATATCTGGTGTGTTGAAGACCTTGGAAAGCCAAATCGAATTTTTGAAGAAATCGCCCCTGTTCTGATATGAATGAAGAAATAAAATAATTTGCGATGAATCCAAGCCCTCAATAACTCCAAACACCATCAGCAATGACCAAGGAAGGAAGCGCTTCAATCTCCAAGAAGAATCGATGCATATATGAGCTCTAATGAATAAAAAGAGGTCTCCAATGGCGTCCCTGTTTGCTTCAGACTTAGCTTCAGAATTTTCCCAACTGAAATCTGTCCTTTCCTTCAAATAATCGATGCCACAAATACTACTCTTCAATGCAAATCAACTCCTATAATAATAGTCTTCAAAATTGGCCCTTGGCCACAAATTTTGCCCAATGAAGTGATCAATCTCAGCAATACATCAGCTGCTGAAATAACTTCAAAGCAACAATACATCAGCTGTTGCAAGTACAATAATACATCAGCTATTGTACTCAAATAATCTCCACAGTGAAGCTCAAGATTGGACTTCTGAAGTAAAGCCCACAATCAGCAATAATTCAGCTGGTATCTCACAGCCTCAAAATTGCGTAACCAATGAGGGTTTTCGTCCCCAAAGGTCCTCCAATGGCTGAAACCTTAGCTGGCTTCTCCACCACCAAAAAGCATCAATTCAAACAACAATTCCTGGATGATGAAACAATGGTTGGCCTCACCTATTTATTCTTTTTCACCAAGAGGTCGGCCCAAAATCTAGAAGCTTCCAAAATATTATTTTATTTTTATTAAGTGACTTTATGATATATTATTTTATTTAAGTCACTTTATTAAATTAATTAAATATAAAGTTACCTTTTAATATTTATTTATTTGATAACTTTATAAATAATTAACTTAATACCACTTTTTAATTTAATTAAAATAATCAATTAGTCATCCTCATAAAATAATCATTATTTTGGACAACTTAATTAATTAGATTAATTAAATCAAACTACCTCCAAAAAGGGGACATTACAATTTCATTCAATATACAAGAGATATATTTGTGGCTGGGTTTTTCTCCCTCGAGAAGGAGGGTTTTTCTCAGGATATATGCTGTGTTATATTGTTCATGTCTTCATGTGTTTGTGTTGCATTTTTTGCTTTCTGTTAAATTTGATCCTAAAACATTAACATGGTATCAGAGCGGGTTTTTGAAAAGACCTGATCAGATTTGGGTTGACTAAGCCTATTGCTGATTATGTAAATCAAGACATCAAGTCTATTGTATCTTGGCCACTAGCTGTTGTGGTTGATATGCGTTAAGTAGGTTATAGTCACTTCAGGAAGGATAGACGTCTGAGCCTTTGCAGTTGCATATTCACTATGAGTTGGTATAGTTGCTGATTATAGAGCATCATCATAAATATATCTGGCACCGGACTTCTCCCCAAGAGATATGTGAGAAGGAATTGTTGTTTTAAGCAGAGTCAACATTCAGGAGCAGAATTAATGCTCACATGAGCAAACCCAAGGGAAAGATAAGTGCAGACCTGAAAAAGTGTTTAAGTACAACACTTAAGGAAATTCTGATTTCAACAAGATAAGTATTTCCTGTTTAAATAATGTTCATGAATTTTTATGTAGTTATTAATTCATGCTATAACATTGAGATAGTGAAACATGTATGATTCTAGCTTTGATATTTCTTCTGGATAGTTTAAACTATTAGTAATCTCTCTCTAAATGCTTCTAGGACGGATCGAGGAGCAAGAGGGTGATGAGAGATTGCCTAGAGAAGAAGAGCTTGAGGCATCCTGTAAGGAACTCATGCCAATTGGAGAAATGATCAAGCATGGAGTCATAGCTTGCAGCCATGGGACTGAGTTGGTGGCTGAAGACATCTTTCGAAGAGGAGGAACCTATTCAAGTTGTCTTTGAGATCAGTTTCTTCGAAGAGGAGGAATTTACATTCAGAGGGAGTTTGACAATTCATCAGAAGCAACCTTGGACGAGGAGGTCAGAAGGTTGATGCAAGAACTTGGAGCTTCAGAGGGAGTTTCACCATCATGGAGATCTGTTGTTAATGCATTTTCCTCTGAGACGGAGGAATTTGAGGTGAAAGCCCTTGTTAATACATTTTCCTCTGAGACGGAGGAATTTGAGGTGAAAACCCTTGTTAATGCATTTTCCTCTGAGACGAAGGAATTTGAGGTGTCAGCCTTTGTTAATGCATTTCTCTCTGCGAGAGAGATTTGAGGTATTAGCCCTTGTTAATGCATTTCTCTCTGTGAGAGGGATTTGAGGCATCAGCCCTTGTTAATGCATTTCTCTTTGCAAGAGAGATTTGAGGTGTCAACCCTTGTTAATGCATTTCTCTTTGCGAGAGAGATTTGAGGTGAAAGCCCTTGTTTCATTCTCTAGGATTAGCCATAGTGGACGTCATGTTGAGATGACATCACGTTGAGTGACTCCATGATGAGCTCTTTCCACAAATGGGTGTAGCCATTGTGGGCGTCATGTTGAGAGACTCCATGACATAGATTTCTGAAAAATATCTCCCTACCTAAGAGGGAGTGTTAGTGTTTGGTAGCTTCGGAAGATATTTTCTCCTTAATTAAGGTTGGTGGCCTACATATTACAAATTATATTTTATATTTAATGTTGATGTATTAGCGGCATGAGGTATCTTCTAGCAGCAAAGGAATCTTCTTTAAATAGCTGTTATGACAAGCTGGGTGACCCACATAAATTGTCTTATTCAAAATGGTCAACATGCAAGAGAATCTGTGTAACTGACATGCAAGAGAATCTGTGTAACTAACATGCAAGAGAATCTGCGTACTGACATGCAAGAGAATCTTTGTCTCCTTTAAATAGACACATGAATTGTATTTGTAACTCCTCCTTAAATAAGCAAATGAAACGCCGCCTAGTGTGTCCTCTTGTGTGTGCATGTGTAACTATCATTTGCCTATATTTAGGAGGAGATGTTGGCTTGTTTGGTGACTGATTTTGTTCATTCTTAAATATAGAGGTCGTCCTTCAAGAGAGTTTATATATCAGAAGAAGTTTGATTATTTACAGCAGGTTATTATCCTTTGAAGAGCAGATTGATCAGAGTTTTTCTGTTTATTGGCATCTAGGAGAGGTGCTGAGACTTGTAAGCTGATTTATTGGTATCTAGGAGAGGTGCTGAGACTTGTAAGCTGATTTCATTCAATATACAAGAGACATATTTGTGGCTGGGTTTTTCTCCCTTGAGAAGGAGGGTTTTTCCCTGGATATATGCTGTGTTATATTGTTCATGTCTTCATGTGTTTGTGTTGCATTTTCTGCTTTCTGTTAAATCTGATCCTAAAACATTAACACATACAACTTAAAATAAGTTAGAGGAAATCCCATATAAGTTTATGGCTGTTTGCCTGTATCTTTAAGTTCATCGCTAGTAGGATGATATCTTATAACTTTATATAACTTATAGGAGATATCATATGATTTTATTGTTGATTGGATATATCATATAAATTAGCAGCTGACAGGTTATGTCATATAACTTGATATGTATCATGAGCTTATAACATATTGTCTTTTTGAAAATTTTCTAAAATATATATGTTTTCCTCTAAGTTATGAAGTATAGCCACACACAACTCTGCACTTTTTCTCCATGCACTGACCACTCTAAGTTTTAAGAAAGATCAGCTCCTGCTAAGGTATATAGAATTCCATAAATTTTCCTTTTGATTGCTTTATAGTAAACAGAAGACCTCCGAGTTTTAGATTGTGGCTCCAGAATTGATTGAAGAGATTTTAGATTGCTCCATTGCAATACTTCAATTCAAACACTCAATTTTTCCAAATTGTAAATAAAATTTTGTTAAAACTCCAAACACACATCTAAACCATTACAGAAATCAGTCTTATCTGTAATGCACAAGCCCTTGTGGCTTTTATTTTTATTTTATCTTTACTTTTATGCAAGAAACCAATCAAACATTGAAGTACATTTAAAAACTTGCCTGAAGCAACAGTTCATATCACACAGTCGATACATTTTTAAACAACTGAACATGCTTGCTGCTTCTTTATTTACAGCAAAATCTTGGGAAACTTATTTCTTCTTTATTTTTATTCTGATGGCTAACTACAGATACATTGAAAATAAAAATTGACATGAGTAGATGGAAGTTTAAATAAATACGTCATCTTCTGAGTGCTTGAGCTACCTACCTTGGCTGGTTAACCTTCCTGTCGCTACAGTTTCAAAATGCACTGGCAGTAACAGTTGTCATGAATGAGATGTGCCCTAGCCTTATTCATTGGAAGTATAACAGCAAACCAGTTGAAAAGCAACGTCAAATGAGCCAGATTGCATGAGTATATGGCATGTAAACCCTACCAAAAAGGAAACCATGCTAGAAGGCAAATATATTGTTGAAAATCGTCAAACCTGCATACAGTACTGTGATTTAAACTTGAAAAAATTGGAAAAATCAGTCAAACTCGTGGGTCAATGAGGTTTTGCAAAATTGTGATTTTATTGGGGAAAAAAGCAGAATCACTAGTGATTCATGATTAATCACATTTAATTGCAATTGTTTCACGATTTTTGCTTCTTTGATGCAAAGCATGTCTGTCACCAATCAAGCTACATACTGCTATAACAATTTGGGGGATTGAACTTCTAATGTGAAATAAAGGAATTCTGTCACCATGCAAGCTAGAGATTGCTATCACCATTGGTGGGATTGACCTTCTAATTTGAAATGATCTTTCATATATTTGAATGTTTGTTTAAAATTGAAAATGATTTGAAAATAAAGTGAGATATCTGCTCTAGATCCACAAATTTACTTCTTGTCCACTGTTGAACTCGGTTGTTATCCTTCTGGCTATTTAAATCAATTTGAGAAACTAATAATAAATTGTACTTTTCCAATAGAATTCTGTGACAAAGTTTACTATGCTAGAAAGGACA